>OX104071.1:1847044-1873466 GCA_944474145.2 Dicrocoelium dendriticum
TATAGACTGAGAGGAAGTCAGTTGCTTCCTTCGTCGCCGAGGTTTGGAAGTTAACAGAATATTGTGATTTCGGTAACTACCGAAACAACATGATCCGGGATGGTGTGGTGGTCGGCGTGAAAAACGTTCGCATTCAGCGCTGCCTGTTGGCTGATAACGCATTGATATTGGAAAGTGCCTATGACGTTGCGACGGGCACGGAGGCTGCTGAAAGTAATGCCCAGCTAGTACCGAATTTACAGCTCAATCCAAAGCCAGGTGCTGACGATGTCACGACTGAATTCAACAAAGTTGATAAGAACGTCACGCGCTCGTTCAATTGTTATCGCTGCGGGTTGCGGCACGGTCATCCAAGTGAATGCAAACATAGACCATTTGTAACAAATTCCAAGGACGTGGACACTTGGCCCGTATGTGCCGGTCCAGTACAAACCCATGTTCCCCGGTAGTAAAAAACCAACTTGTTGATATTGAACCACAGGAATATATATTTTACACAACTACCCCAAGTGCACAACCGCCATTTCGCGTGTAGCTTTGTATTAAACAGATTTCGGTGCATTTCGAAATTGACACGGGCATTGTAGTAACGCAGTGCAACGAAAGTACCTGGTCACAGACATTAGTCCCAACCTAGCACCTCAAATTATGTCGGGCTTCTCTGCAATTGCATACATATACGGGTGGTAAAGTGAAATTGCTGGAACTGCAGGACGTCGAGATGTCATATGGAGGATCGACATCCCGAGGAACCAGTTACATCTCAGTCGGAGATGGTCCAAACCTACTGGGATGCGACTGGATCAGCCAACTTCCAATTCTGCAGTTAAACCACCTTTGCTTACCATCGGAGATACAACCACTGTTCCAGCAATATGTACTAGTATTTGAGATGCCGGAGGAAAGCAAATTCACCGGCGGACAAGTTAATATCTACATTCCACCTGGAACACAACCGCGATTCAAGGCTTAATCGCTGCTGTGTTTAATGCGATCGAAGGTAGAAGAGGAACTTCATCGCCTGCAGAAGAGTGGCGTCATATAGCCAGTACAGTTTTCAGATTGTGCTACACTAATCGTTCCGGTACTCAAGCCTAATCCATCGATTCGTATATGTGGAGACTATACGATTACTGTCAATTGCAGTATTCCGACTGAAAAATACCCGATCCCGAAAATAGAGGAGTTTTACGCGCAGCTCCGTACCAGCAGGTAGTTATCAACCTTGGATCTCGTTCACGCTTAGCAGCAGCTCGAACTACACGAAGACGTCAAAACAATATCGACAGTCAGTACCCATCGCGGTTTGTTTCGGTACAACAGACTACCATTTGGCATACATTCGGCACCAGCCATTTTCCAGATAAAAATATAAAAGATTGTACCATGGTTGCCTAAACTTTTCGTATACCTAGACTACATCTTCGTTAAGGGGGAGACAATTTACCAACATCTACAAACACTGCGGGATTTTTTGGACCGCCTTAAGGAGAGGCGCTTGAGGCTGAAACGTGAAAATTGCTGTTGCTTGGCTTCGCAGGTTAATTATTTAGAGTCTGAAGACGATTGAGGAAAAAATCCAGCCTATCCTTGAGGCAGCACAACCAGAAAAGTAACAAGAGTTGAAGTCGTTCTTGGGAATGTATAATCACTACTCAAGGTTTGTTCGGCAATCAGTCACAGTTTTACACCCGTTGCACCTTTTGTTATGCAAGCACACTCATTGGGTGTGGTCTGAGACGGAGGAATTGGCTTTTCGTCAAGCTAAAAGTGCATTGGTCAGTCCACCGGTTTTGGCCCACTTTGACCACGAAATGTACACGATGCTGAGATGTGATGCGTCACCATACGGAGCCGCCCTGTTACAACCTGACGCGAACGAAGTAAACAAACCAGTTGCATTTGACCCTCGAACCCCATCGCAGACCGGACAAAATTACGCCCAAATTGACAAGGCTTTAGCGGCCGTTTTCTCAGTTGTGCGCTTTTACCAATACCCATTCAAGCAGAGATTTGAAATACACACAGATCACAAGCCATTACCGTGAATTCTGGGCGAATTAAAAGCGATACCCAAAATGGCGTCGCCCCGGATCCTACGCTGGGCTCTACTACTCGCTGGATATCAGTATCAACTAAAATATTTTCCCGGGAAGGGGAATCATTATGCCCATGCTCCCAGTCGACTTCCAATAAGGGAGGTTCCGAGCCACATGCCAGCTTTAAGATAATCGGCACACATAATACCTTGGTTGCATGATTTGCCGGTGACAGCACCGGAAATAAAATCAGAAACAAGGAGTTTTCCGGAACTGTCGATGTGTGATTAAATCCTAACTGGTTGGCCAAACCGGGTAGATGAAAGTCTAAGGGCATCTCACACACGAAGAGATGAATGAAGCCTCGAGGACAGTTGCATACTTTGGGGCTCTCGAGTCATCGTCCCTAAACGGTATCGTCAAGCAATCCTGCGGAACTTCATATGGCTCACCAAGGAAATTCACTGATGAAGGCACTAGCACCTAACTACATCTGGTCGCTGGGAGTCGATCAAGAGATAGAACAACTCGTATACGTTTGTGCTGACTGTCAAGAAAATAAATCATCCCCACAACCTTTGCCAATGTCTCCATGGCAATGGCCCTCGCGCTCGTGGGACAGAATACACAGTGACTTCTGTGGACCTATCGACAGCTTCATGGGTCTGGTTGTAGTGGACATCTATTCCAAGTGGATCGAAGTTCGGGAAACCACATCCATGACTGGGTCGACCGCTGTGCATGTCTTAAGGAATACATTCACTACAGTTTGGTCTACCATGTACGATTGTTTCAGATAATGCTCAGACATTTACCAACGAAGGATTCGAACAATTCTTACCTTAAGATGCAATCGAGCACATTTTTTCAGCACCACACCACTCTTCGTCCAGTGGTCTGGCTGGGAGGGTGGTTGCGACAATCAAACAGAGTGTGAAAAAACTACAGTCCGGAACTTTGCAAACTCGCTTGCATAAACGACTACTAGTGTAGCACATTACACTGCACGCTACCACAGATCATCCACTGTGTGAACTTCTGATGAGACGACGTCCGCGCATTCAAAGGGATCTGATTAAACCCAATCTGTATCTAACGGTCGATAAACGCCGGTCTGTGATGAAGCAATGCTACGACATGAAAACGAAGGACCGGGTGGTTGTGGCAGGCGATAGAGTGTATGTTAAACTGAAACCAACGAATAGAACTTAGGTCTGAGGGATTACGATATCGACAAGCGGTAGTGCAGTGAAAGCGGAACGGGAAGATGGGCGAATACTTCTTCACTTGGATCAAGTACGACGACAGCGTGTAAGTCCTGCAGAGTAACAAACAAATTGCTCATCGCCTGCGCCTCCTGTGATTAGCCTCATCAGTCTTGAAGATGAAGATCATGCTGAGTAACCTATACAGCCATGGCGATCACTTCGTAAGAAACGTAGCGTAGAACACTATCAGGCTGCATACTCTTAATCTAGAGGTGGAGGACTATTGTGATTGGTTATCACGAGCCACGGTCTGTCTGGCCATGTACGTGACGCAAGTGTGTCCATGGTATCAAACAAACCAGTGACTTGGTCATGTGTACGCATTACAGCTGTGTCCCTTACATGTCCGTGTCCTTCCTAACAATACCTACCCTTCCGAATGACAAGTGAAATCCGAAGCACTCTAAAGACCGATCCACTTATGCAACCGTTGCTGCCTAAAATAAAGGAAGTGCAACTGCAATAGCCTTACCTGGTCCAGCCGCAAAACGGGGCAAGGAACAGGTGAAACCTGCAGTGACGTCACTAAACCCCCAGATAGCCGTGTCTCCCAAATCACAGAAGACCACATGGAGCTAGATTGCCTTGATACTTATATGCACCAAAGTTCCTTAGTCCAGGGCAAAGGCCTTAAGGAGTAAACAGCAGGATGACTTAAAGCAATGAAACTTCTTTTTGTGATAGAATCAGAGTACAAGCCAGGTCGATTACCATAGGGCGCGTCACTAGGTATCCAACCTCGATTCATTACGGGAGCTCAAGCTAATGCGAGTAACCGATGATGTCGAGATGGTGCTTTTGTCGGCAAATCGCTTGTGGACTGAAGACAGTGAGATACGCATATCTCCGGATGTTTCATAAAACGAACGCCAGGGAGAAAATAACTAAGCTACCACTACATCGATAGTAGCAGTAGAAACATTTTCGTTCATGGCGTACCCGCGCTACCAGCATCTAGCGATAAAGAAGTCCATGCTCATGACTTGCAAGAATGGCGGTGCGTCCGGGAAATTCTCTATGCTGCTGACCTCATACTTCAATCTATTACACGGTTACCCACATTGCCACAGTACAAAGGCAATGGCACGACGACACTGAAACTAGGTGTGCATTTATAACAGACGACGATGAAATTACTGCGCAGCTGACAGGTACAAAGCAACACAATTCCTTCGGAGCTATGACTAAAGACAACAGTTAGATAACCGCGGTCACTCGCTGTCCCCACGGAAATGACCTCAGCAGTGGCTTAATGTAACTACAACAGCGATTCAGAAAACTGCGCCTTAAGACCAGTAACTATCGAGAAAGCTACCGATGGACAACGTACCGCTGGTGCAAATGAGACAAAATGCAGACTTCATTCATATCGAGATTTAACTGGTCCCACAATAAGGATAAAGTGCCAGCCTCTTTTCTGTCGGCACAAGTCCACAGCATTCATTTGATTTTAGTCAACAGCTTTTGACATACAGGGTAACGTCCACCGTGAACGTTGAATAACGCGTAGCCAAAGATCCCGAAATCAAAACAAGTTGGATCACAAATAATACGGTATTCAATTGTTCAGTATCCCGGTGTATGCAAGTTGACAACAAGGTGTCAGTAAACAATAGGAGGGACGAGTTGTCTACGCCGGACAATCAAAGGGAAAAAGTCACCACACCTGAGTGCTACGAGTATTAAAATAATGGCGTTGACCAATCGAGGGACGGTCCAATCACCGGGTGAGAGTTTAATGGCACGCAAAACCATGGTGTTTGAACAAGCGACCAGTGAATGGGGGAGGGGTGCCAGACATGTCCGGGCTGAACGTGTCCTGTTCGGCGAAGAGTAGAGTTGGAGATCCAAGATCGTCGGTGGACGCACACGCACGGAATCAGTGCCGGGATTAGCATGCACACACGGACACATCTACAACGCTAACAATGGGAATGTAAGGAGGCGCACATGAAACGCTGGTCGATATCCATCAATGACCGGCCAAGCTCTGTAGACTGGACCACAAAGCGAAGAGTAGAAGAATTTCATGGGTAAATAAGCGCGTTACACAGGGAGCTTTTCCGTATGTACACTAATGCCCAAAGCTTGCTTGGTAAAATTTTCGAATTGCGACTTCGTCACTGCTCAAACGCATGCGACCTCATCGCTATAACGGAGACATGGTTACGCCCTGACATAAGTGACATCGAGATCGCACTGCCAGGCATGTCCATTGTTCGGCACGATCAACCCAGCAAAGGCGGAGCAGTGGCTGCGTACTTCCGCGCTCACCTATAATGTGAGCACATCGAGAACCCGATCAGAACATCACGGTACTTGCTTAGTGATAGCCATTTACCGTCCTCCATCCTCCACGCTCGAGATGGATTTTTATCTGACATCCTCACTGAGCAGGGTGATAAACGCAACTTACAGTCACGTTCTCATTACTAGCGATTTTAAAATCCATACTCTGGAATTCCAAGAAGCTTCCGGAGAACAGCTTAAGATTATCCGATTTGATTCATCGCAAACGGCATTGGTAAGCTACCAATCTGGAAAAGCACCAGACGTGCTTTCCGATGTATTGGGGCTCCTCAGTGGTGCGCATCCACCGGTCCCCTACTGGGGATCGAACCCATGACCGCTAGAGGCTAACGCCAACCAGCCAGCAGCTTTTGTCACTGAGCCACAAAGGACGACAGCCAACCATTACGACAATTAATCTACATGAGTTTGTCTCCAGTTACCTGCTGAATGACCACATCAACCCTCCCACCCGATTCTGAGAAAAGGATAGGTCATTACCACTGCATCGGATATTCACCAACGAAGAACTAATGGCCGAGAGAGCCGCAGCGATCATGTAGTCCTACCTTTCGTATACGTTTGCTAAGCAGAATATCCAGTGAAAATTGCCGACGTCACAAAACGTTGATACGCTCCAACATATTAGTTCGACTAGTTGAGACAGGCAACTAGACCTTTTTGGAAAACGAGACACCAGCTTGTGCATGGGAATATTTCGTCAACCAGTATAACTCTCGTTGCCGAAGCATCAGCAACTAAGGCGTTCCGCCCGAAAAAGGTGCCCACGTTTCTGCAAAACAGGACACGAATGTGTATAGTGGTGCGAAAAGCAATTTAACATCTCTACAAACTCTCTCCGAGCACCAAGACCTGGATGGCCTATACGACACAACGCAATCACTGTACTCAACTTGTTCACAAAGATAGAGTGACGTACAAGCAGAAGTTGGCAATGCGCATAGCCTCAAACCACGACCTTTTGTGTCAATACGTGAGCAATCTACCTAAGCCGAGACGGGCAACTCCTCTACATCAAACGGCAGACGAACTGACATGGACCGTAAAGGATGCTGCGAATACTCTGCGCCTGCCACATGCTGAAACATTTCAGTGTGATCACCGACCACGTACCACTGTGACAATGGTTGTCTCATCCACATGACTCCTTCACTTATCCTACACAGCACAAGCTGTACTAACAAACCTTAAAGGATGCAGAAGCCAAGCGCTTCTGGAATTACTAATATACGCACGAAGTCGCTAGAGGCAGTAGGTGAAAGGTTAGCTGAGTCTTTGTCTCGATTTTTCAACGTTTTAACGTAATGTACGTTCCCGACATGTGGAAAGACAAGATGATTAGTCCTATTCACAAAGGAGGTGGTCTTTCCGATCCAACCAAGTATCGTCCCATAACCTTTGTAGCGTTAGGTACCAAGGTCATGGAAGCCATTATTGCTGATGCGCTAACAACCTACTTGGTAGCATTTAACAACTTTAAGCCGGAACAGCATAGCTTCTGACGGAATCGGTTGTGCCTACCAGTCTACTGCTAGCATGTTCCAGCTGGACCGAAGCAGTGTGCTCTGGCAAAGGAGGTGACGTACTTCTTCTCCACTTCTCAAAAGCGTTCGACCGGTTAGACAATGACATCCTGCTCAGCAACTCCAGACTTTTGGTATTAGTGATTCTCTGCTTGAATGAACCAGAAGCTTTCCTCTACACCGTCGCTCGGATGTACGAGTGCATGAATCTCTGTCAGATCCCATCCCAGATGAATGCGGAGTACTACAGGGAGCAGGACTCGGATCAGGGTTATTTTTGATGTATATCAACGAGATTAAACGCCACATAAGTTCATACTGCCTGATTCATGCAGATGCTATCATGGTGTGGGGGCGATCAATACCCCATATGATGTCATAGTAAATCAAGCCGAGCTGGAGAGGGTATATTCGCGATCAATTCAGAATCTACTCCGATTTAATCTGGAAAAATCTAGAGTGTTGCACATACAGCAGCAAGTAGTGTGCTACTGAAAACTCGACAACCAGGATCTTCAAACTTCTGGTGAGAGGGATCTTGGAATTTTGGTCCAGGTCGACCTTGGATATTCGAATCAGGCTGAGACGGCGTCACGAAGGGGAACCCAACAAGTAGGCATACTGAAGCATGCAGTCGGATGTCTCGACCCATAGATTTTTTCCACAACTTCTCTGCCTATACATGCGTCCACATGTGCTGTAGACAATAAAAGTCTTGCGAACAGGGATGAGGAGATATCTCACCGTCTTAGAGATACCCCAACGCTTGGCAACCAAAAATCTCAAAGGTTTATATCATTTACCGTATAAACGAAGGCATTAGTTGATCCGGGTCTTCAGCACACAACACCGGTGATTGCAAGTGGACCTCATTTGGAGTGATCCTAACCACACGTGCAGCCATATGCTAGAGTTCGGTCCCAAAGGCAAATTGAGATGCTGCCATCTCAAGTTGGCAGAGCAGTACAGTCGTTTTGATTGCCGTTGGAATTTCCTTTCCGTACGGGGTTTCAAAAGATGGAATGCCTTACCGGAATCCATCTTTGCTCTCATGCTGGCAGAGTTCAAAGCCTGAGTTGACTGTGCACTCACTTCGTTGCACCATGTCACATGACTCATTACTCATGGATAAAAACAAGTCTGTTAGAGATTTCACGGCCGGTCACGTGCCAGCATACCTTCCACCATTTTCACCTCCCTTAAGTGTTCATAAGGAGCAGGCACCATTTTTACCAACATCTAATTCGTCGTCATCCCTTATGGACTTACACAGGACTTACAGTTTACCTGCTACTCAGTGTGTCTACTGGTGTAAACCAAATTTTACTAACGTTTATATATTTTGAAGGTTTACCATTGTTATCCTACGGGACCTGTTAAGCTACAGCTATTTTTTACCCGCATAAAACCATTGTTTCCTAGTATTTGACTCGTCTGATAAACCCAAAGATGATGCAGGCAAATTTATAAAGATGATCTTATTATAGGTCAGCTCTTTATACGGTTTGCTAAAGTTCTTTCCCATGATAGTAATGCATGCGTTGCCGTTTTCAACTTTTGACCGGATTCAATTGAAAAGCGTGAATAGGGACTTCCAAATGCGTGCCATGTAGCAAAGGAGTCACATCTCGTTCCGAGGCCGTCCAATGCTCTTTTTGTAACGGATGGCTGCACATCTCTGGTTGCGGGATCAGCGCTGAACAGTACCAGGAGCTTCAGCAGTGTACCTCCTCGGTTAGCAGCTTTCATTGGGACATGTGCCGAACTGCAAGGATTGATAACCCCCATCTTCTGATCGCCCGACTCTCCCTTCACGTCCTTGATCAGCTGAGGCCCCACAGTTGAGGAGCTTACGCCTCACTGTCCAACTCTCTCAGATTCTGATATTTCGCGACGGCTGAGTAGCCACCTTTCTGATTCTCTTGCGGCAGCACCAAAGACTGAACAACGGGTCAACATGCCACAGTCGAAGACATATGCAGCTGCAGCGAGAAATGGCGCACCAACAATTTCGGTCACTCCAAACAGAGCTGTGAGCAGAACGACGGTTAAAAATAGGCAGAGGTCTAAAACAGCACCGAAGAATACTTCATCCCAGCTACGATTGGTTTTGGACAGAACGACGCAGCTGGAAGATCTAATCGAAGCTATCTCCAGCACACAAGAACCAGCTATACCAGAGGGAAGCAAGCGTCCCTCCCGTGAGCGGTATCTAACCATCGTACGTGCCCCCGAGTTTAATAAGAAGTGACCAGCCGAAGGAATACAAGACGATCAAGCATTCCTAAATCGCCCGGTTTCTCTTCTGCCAGATATTGGAAAAAAACTTATTGGTTTTCTCCCTGCATTTTACCTTGGGAGAAAGCGAGAAGACCCCACCAACTGTCGTCCTCGCAAAATTGTCTGTCAGGATGCAGAAAAGTGCCTGCCGATCCTCGGACGGACCTTATGTCTCAAGGAAGGAAAATTTCATGTTCCTAGTGATATATACCCAGAACATCGAGCCAAAATAAGGAAAGCAATTAACTAACTACGAACCCGTTGAGCAAATGCCGAGACCAACTTGCACACAGTGAATTTTCAGATTGTGCAAAAACTCCAGAGGTCCCGCTGGAAGCCACTTTTCGTCCTACCCGGGACTTAAAACAAGGACGAGGGATGGACTGTAGGTGATGCATGTAAACCTTCGCAGCATCCGGAAAGTTGGACTAGATACACGCTCTTACTTCAATGCTTTTTACGAACCTGCTAGCCTTCACTGAGTCCTGGCTCACTTCAGATATCTCTGACTCCAAAGTCTACATCTCAGCATACCAATTTTCCATGTTAACCGCTCTGGAAGATGGGCTTGTGGCGGCCTAGTTCTCTACTGAAGTAAGGATCTTAAAGTTCATCTGGTAGAGACTGTCAGCAACGCTGCTGGTGGCACAGAGCTGCTATAGTACAGGATCATTGATGGCTTCAAATCTCTTATGGTGGGCGTTGTCTACAAAGCTCCGTGGGGTCATGGCGTCTCTGTGATAAACATTAGCAAACAGCAGGAAAACCGCAGAGGTTGTCTTATTGTGGGTCACGCTAATGCCCAGGATGCTAATCGGAAACTAGTACACTGCCGCCTTTCACCGAAGTCCATTGACGCTGGTCTCCTTGAAACAGTCCTCAAAAGGAATCGCTCCCACATTTAACATCGCGGAGTCGGCTTCTTCCAGACCAGACTCCGCACATGATTGATCTTGTACTTACTCCGGCTCTGTCTGATGTCTCGGAATTGACCCTTCTACAGCCCCTTGGTAAAAGTGAACACTGTACGATTTTTTCTTAGAGACTAAACGTCTAGCTATTCAAGCCCGGAACGCACGCCGTCGCAACTACTAGCGGTGCGACGCATCCAAGTTAAGGGCGGCAGCAAGTATGCTGGACTGGAATCTTCCACAACACTTGGAACTCGATGCTGCTTGGAACGATCTATTCTACCATATGAAGCTACTCATTTAGGAGGTCGTAAATTCTACAGTAAAACGCCTCTCTCCGTGTCCCACCTGAATCGACTGCGAATATAAACACAAAGTTTCCCACTTAGACTCAAATTACTCTAAATACAAGGCCTTCAAGAAGTTCTACTCCTTGCAGAAACATAAAAAGCGGTAACCATGTGAGCATAGCTTGGTTAAACAATCCTTTTATAGGTCAAATAAAATATTATCTTACTTAAACAGATTCTCCAAGGCCGGCTGTGTAATTCTTGCATTGTCTACGAAACAGTCAGGTAGAGTACTCTGTAATCATGACACCAAAACCAACCTCCTGGCTCTACAGTTCGCCACAGTATATACAAGGAGAGACACATTGACAAACAGCGATGTACTTGCACTTCCAGTGCCTCTGGAACATAACGATCTAGATGCAGGTGCTAGGTTAAAAGTACTACTAGGGCTGAACTCAGGTTCTTCACTCGGCCCAGACGAGCTACAACGTCATTTTCTCAAGATGGTAGCAAAGTTCCTTTCCGCCCCACGTTATCAAATTTTGCAGCTCTGTCTTAAAGTTGGTCGACTACTTGTCGAG
Organism: Dicrocoelium dendriticum; assembly: GCA_944474145.2. Lineage (NCBI taxonomy): Eukaryota > Metazoa > Platyhelminthes > Trematoda > Plagiorchiida > Dicrocoeliidae > Dicrocoelium > Dicrocoelium dendriticum. The sequence goes on from OX104071.1 coordinate 1,858,250, forward strand.
TGGAAGACGGGTGTAGTTATTATGAACTAATAAGGTGGAATCCGCTAGGACCCTGCGAATTATTGGCCCATTTGCTTGACGTAGGTTGCCTGAAAAAGCTCATTATTTGTGCCATCCATGGACATTGTGAAGATCTGAAGAGCCGTTTGTCTGGTCAGCATGGATTCTGTAAGGGACCTTCCTCCAACACTAACTTGCTTGTCGCAAGAGAGAAGTGGGCTGAGACACTGAAAGCTGAAAAATGCATAGATCTGGTCTTCATCGACTTCAGCAAAACTTATGACATAGTTTCTCATCAGCAACTTCTCTCTGAGATCTGCTGACTTGGCAGCGCAGGGAACGTCCTACTATGGAGCAGTGACTTCTTCTAAGGCCGGAACATGCAAGTCAAGCTAAACGTTACCCTCTTATTTCCATTGCCTATGCTCAGTAGTTTATCAGAATGCACTATCCTCGAACCGAAATTGTTCACTATATATATATATATATATATATATATATATATATATATATATATATATATATATATATATATATATATATATATATATATATATACATATATATATATTATAATTGAGGGAACGCCGCCTCTTGAGATAATTGCGTAATTGCCTGATAAGAGTGTCGCTGGCACGCCTACGATGACAGCTTTTACGCTGACCAACCAAAGGAATTGCGCTGTCCTGATGACGCTAGCTTAGTCGGTGAGGCGGATAATTGAGCGAGCTTGTGAACGATTCGAGCCGCACGTGTTCGGATTGACGCTGAGCCACGGAACGGACGCAAAAGAGAGGGGGTTATGATAGCCGCGCGCTAATGACTAAGACGCGAGGGCTGACCAGCTAACGACACACACGCAATCATGCGACCCGACCAACTCCCAACTGAGGCGAAGAGAAAGAAAAGGCAAGTGGTCCTCTGTAGGCTCTTTTACGACCAACAAAGGGCGATCACAGACAGTGCTATGAGTTATTAAGTTAAGGAATACAGTCACCACGAAGAGGTGGTAGTTGGTAAATGACCATTGTCCGAAGGTGCGCATTTTGAGCCGCGTCTCGGAGTGGCTGAGCTCCGCTGCCTTGTGGGGAGGAATTGAACCTGGCTTCCCACAGCCATTCGGCCCGGGTTTCTGGCGCCTTTTTTGCGGGGATTTTTGACGAGCCCGCAACAACTCCCTTTGAAGAGAAAACGTACCGCTTCTAATGTGGGTTGACGTGGAGGTAGTTCGGCGACCTCCGGATTCTCTCTGTTTGTCGGCAAGGCGGATTCTCTAGACGCGGCGTCGATTGAGCGGCTTCGACCGTGGTCTCCCGTTGTGTGGTCATTCCAAAGGTATCCAGCAGGATGTGCAGAGGCAGGCGCATGGGACAGCTGACTGGCATGGAGGTTTCTCCGTTGCGCGGACGAAGTTGATTGCGATGGCGAACCCAGGTGTCATCACCCACGGAGACATCATGCAGCATGTCACCTCGCCTGGCCGTCACTGTTGCTTTGATCCAGCGAGGATGACCGGCTCGCTAATCGCGAGCGTATACCGGGGCTCCGACGGCGAATTCTTCATGTTTGGTGCAGGCACCAGAATGGGTAGGTGGCTTCTCAGTCGGAATGAGCACATCGTTTGTGGTGCGTAGCTTGCGGCCCTTCAATGCTTCAGCTGGTGACTGGCATCCTGGCGTATCTGGATTTGGCGTAGACCAGTTCGAGAGCAGGAAGGCTTGAAGACACTCATCCACGGTCCCCTCACCGCGGGATTTCAAAAGCGCCCTCTTGAATGTGTCGACAAATCGCTCCGCTTGACCGTTGGATTGGGGATGGTACGGCGGTGGGCGGAGGTGTTCGATGCAGTGTCGGCGGCAAAAGTCTTCGAAGACGGAAGACGTAAACTGGGTACCGTTGCTGGACACCAAGACCTCGGGAAGTCCATGTTGACTGAAGATTCGTTGGAGACAAACCAGAGTGGCGGATCCGGTTGGTGGATTGACGGCGACCACTTCTGGCCATTTGGAATAGGCGTCGACCACGACCAGATAGGAAATGCCATCGATGGGACCAGCATAATCGACGTGCACTCGGGACCACGGTTTCGCTGGCGGATGCCAAGGATCTGGTAATTGGTGTGGTGGCATCATTGAGGCTTGTTGAGAACGCTGGAACACGGGGCCGATTGACTGACTTTGTCGTCGGTTCGGTCGTTTGGTACTGTCGGAGCATGTACCACGTTGCAGATGGCCCGAAGAGGAAGATCGGCCAAGCCAAGGGTTTCAAGTCAGTCGAGAATAAGCATGTTGAGCTTCGCCTTTGTGATGTAGCAGATGGCGTTGAACGTGGCGCCCCGGAAGGAGACGGAGCAGTGCAGCTGCCCAGTTAGCTGCACGCGACCACCACAGGCGCAGGTGGCAGATTGGGAGGTCGGTTCGAAAGGTGGCTTGCCAAGGGATCGTCAGAGATCCTCGGAGATGATTGTGATGTCTGACGCATTGTCCAGCTGCAATCGGACCGACTGACCATTGATCAAGACGTCGACGAACTTTCTCCGATCAGCAGCGTTGACTTGGAACGTGGCCAACAGTTCCAGGGAGCTGCCCACCGGACCAGGTTTTGTTTGTGCCAGGGTCAGGACCACTTCTTTGGATCGCGGATGGAGGCTAGCACTGTTTTGGCCCCCTTGGGAGATGGTGGATGGCAATAACCATCCCGGTGCCCCCCAAGCCACAACGTTGACAACGATGCTGGCGGAAATTGCAGTCGCGGTGGAAATGCCAGGAACCACAGAATCGGCATGCGTAGGGTGGGGACTTCACTCGCTCGGATTGGGTGGGGAGCGCGGACGATTGCGCCATCGGTGCTGTGACTGCCTGGACCATACCAGGTGCGGCGGCGTTCTGGATCATTGCAGAATCGTGCTTCAAGTTGAGCAGCGTTTGACACTCCTCGGCCAGGTTTTGGAGTGCAACTGAGCTATCCTGTTGTAGCTTGGATAGGAGGCGCGTCCGGATATCGGCATCGTGTGGAGACTGGAGGCCAGAGACGAAGAGCAGGAGTTTGAATTGGTCCTCGGTGAGCGAGCCAAGTTGAAAACGTTGGCATTCACGGTTGACTACGCCCGCGTACGTGATGAAGTCGTCGGCATCACGTTTGGCCAGATGCAGACACTGATAACGAGTATTGAACAGAGAGGACTACTCGCCAAAAATCTGTGACAACGTTCGGACCGTCTCGTCAAAGGTAACGTCCCGTGGGTTACTCGGTATGAGGAAGTTGATGTAGCGCTGGTGTTCGAGCGTACCAAGTTTTGCGAAGAAACAGCCGGACCTTCCAAGCGTCGTCCTGGCAAGCCAAGTCAATGGTGAACAGGTCCTCGTACCGCTTGTACCAAGATTCGAACGTTACCCCGGCCTTGGCGTTCTCTATGAATTCGCTGATGCCGCTAACCACATGGTCCACTGACTGAGAATTGGCGCTTGGACCTGCATGAAGGGAAGAACTGGAAAGCTTTTCGGTTAGCACGGACATCAACTTAAGTTGTTGCTGCAGCATCAGTTTTAAATCTGCGTATTCGTCAGTCATGGTTCGTCAACTCTGTCGTCACTGTTTTAATCGCGCAGATTGCCTTAGTTGTCGCCACTGTTATAATTGAGTTGCCACTGTTATAATTGAGGGAACGCCGCCTCTTGAGATAATTGCGTAATTGCCTGATAAGAGTGTCGCTGGCACGGTTAAAGCACGCCCACGATGACGGCTTGATACGCTGACCACTCGAACGGAATCGCGCTGTCCTGATGACGCTAGCTTAGTCGGTGAGGCGGATAATTGAGCGAGCTTGTGAACGATTCTAGCCGCACGTGTTCGGATTGACGCTGAGCCCTCGGAACGGACCCAAACCAAGGGGGGTTTACGATAGACGCGCGCTAATGACAGACGCGAGGGCTAGCCAGCTAACGGCTCACCCGCAATCACGCGACCCGACGGACTCCCAACTGAGGCGAAGAGAAAGAAAAGGTAAGTGGTCCTCTGGAGGCTCTTTTACGACCAACAAAGGGCGATCACAGACAGTGCTATGGGTTATTAAGTTAAATAAATAAATAAATAAATAAACTTTTATTCTCGACAATGCGAGGCACACCTGTACAGGCATGATTATGTTTAGCTAACACAGTGTGATCAAAATGTACAAAGAGTACATGTTTGGCATAACAGTGAATGTAAGTGTATGGGTGTATATATGTATGCAATTGTCTATGAATGTAGCTTGTATTTTTGAATGTGCCGCAGAATTTTTGACTGTTTGTTATCGGTAGGAATGTGAGAATTAGCGATTGACGTCCGTGGGTTGGATACCATTTTCCGGATGTCCACGGGCCAGTGACTTTATTTTGTGGCGAGTCACATACGCCACGTCACAGTGTTGATAAGCAGACATTTGTGGCTTTTTATAGGGAGAACGCTTGCCGGGCGAAAACCCACCACGTCCTGGAACACTGCCGCCGAACTATTTGCTGGAACGGGTTAAACCCGAACCACCCAGCTGGTACCACGAGGAGGTTGTTCGGCTAGCCAGCTGGTGGTAGTTGGTAAATGACCATTGTCAGAAGGTGCGCAGTTTGGGCCGCGTCTCGGAGTGGCTGAGCACTGCTGCGTTGTGGGGAGGAATTGAACCTCGCTTCCCACAACCATTCGGCCCGGGGTTCTGACGCGTTTTTGCGGGGATTTTTGACGAGCCTGCAACAATATATGTATATATATATATATATATATATATATATATATGACGCACAAGTACGCTAAAACGGACTGTTTGATCTATGCAGACGACCTCAAGCTATGGTCGGAAGTGTCCAGTCTCGAAGACGCCGATTGATTCTAGGAATCGCTTGATCCACTTCACTCCTGGTCTATCGAGTGGGGTTTGCCGGCCAACAATGATAAGTGTTCTGTCCTTCCCATCAATGCTGTTGAATCACTGGGCTTTTAGCACATTGGCGTCTACGCACGCAACATTGCCACACAGGAAAAAACAGGGAACACTAATATCCTCTAACCTCGAAACTACCTGTGACACAATCAAGAAGACTGCTGTGGCGAACAGGTTGTGGGGCATTATAAGGAGACCATTCTCTAAAATAACGCCGCAGATAATGAGACTTCTTCACCCACATCCATCCAATCCTTGAATTCGTACTTCCGGCCGTAGCCCCACTATCGAAGCATGAAAGTGAAAACGTCGAAAAGTTCACCCACATGCCTTGACATTTGTCCTTTGGCTACGTGAACTGTGCGATGGCGCCCGACTACAGAGAATGAACTCTTCCCCGCGGAGACCTTATCTATAGTAGGTGTATTCTGGGAGGAGCATTGGGAAACGAGCTGAGGCAAAATTTTCATCTAAGACTTGCCAGTTCGACATGAGATCACAGCTGGAAGCTGTTTAAAACGAGGAGGTTCAATGTCCGTTCAGACGTCGCTCACTCTACTCGAATAATTAACGACTAGAACCGACTGCCGGACCCGAGTTTCTATGCGCAATCAGAAGCTATCCACCTACGTACTGATTACTCCAGGATCCTTCAGAACTGATACTACATCTTGAACTATGCCACAGCTGCCACGCCTGCAATCTTTAGAAGATCTGTAAGTGAAGGAGCTGACACAGGACCTCCCTTATGCTGTCTACTACTGAATGAACTCAATGCCGGACCGAGTAAGAGAGTTACTCTGCCTAACTGATTCCAAGAATCCATTTTAGAAGGAATAAATTAGTTCCTGCCTTTGTCCGCATTTGTCACAGGTACGCGTTTGTCGTACTTGATCCAAATTAAACAGACATCCATGCTTCTCTTCCTATTGGTGATTATTTTTAGGCTGAAGTTCATATCCTTGGTGTGAACATCATTAGAGAAGGACACAATGTAGTGGTAACCGACAGCTTACGCCAACAAAACTGACTCAAAACCAGGGGACTAGGAAAAAATAAGCGCTGCGAGCGCAAGCTGACTACACTTATGCGGGCTGGGTCCACAATGAGAAATTTGGTTGCAGTGTGGAGTGTTAGCCATGCATTTTGGGCCCGGACAATTTCAAGCGAGTTAGCTACACGGGACATTGACTCGAAGCGGACGTGGCATGTCGCGATGGCAGATGTTCGGCCGAACAAGTAGAACAGACAGCGCCGGCAGGTGGTAAGCCAAGGAACTCTGCAAATTAGTGCTAACCACTTTCGAAGCAGCCAGGTGAACAGCCGAGAATGCGGTTGAAGTATTATGAACAAGGCGCAACATTGTTACGATCGGAAGTGTTCCAGGACGTGGTGAGTTTCTGCCTGGTGAGCATTCTCCTTATAAAAATCCACAAGTGTCCAATTAACAACATTGCAACGTGGCGGGTCTGACTCACCACTAAATAAAGTCACCGAGTCTTACCCATCAAGATGATTCTACCCATCATGTAGATGTTCCTCATTTATTTCGAAGGGTTGATACGATCCATTTTTGCACTGACAAGCAGATCAAACGCAATCAGACATCCAGCGGGATTTAAACAACCTCATTCGAGATAGCTAAATATACACATGGTTGGCTACATCGGGTTACGGATATGCCTGTCACTGTGGCGTTCAGAGGACAGCCACAAGACGCCTGCGCCTACAAAGAGACCATGGGTGGCTGGTGTTGCATTACCCACTGCTCCATCCACCCACCCCACATCCAGTGTAAACAAGAAGGAATATGATTGGGAGACATGTGGATGGGAGCCACATTTCCTCAACGCAGCCGGTCCACACTCCTTCAACGTGTACAATGGCAGCATTTCTGTTTGTCTAAATTAGTAACCATGCGCACCAGAGGTACCCAACACCGTGACCTGGCCGTAGTCCGCCCCACACTGGATTGAGCCACTCTGTGAGCCTAGCACGGCCACGGGGACCGTGCATCCCGTCTCCTCCCCCACCAACGATTCACAATCTCCTGGAGCTAGTAATCGAAGTGGAGGATGTCAGACAGGTAGGTATCTTGTCAATATTCACATCAAGGGCAGCCACACAGGGGATACAAAACAACCAACACAGATTTCGTGGAGAAATAGCTACACCAAAATGACATGGAATAAGCAACCGAATAACAGAACTGAGCAAATCAATTAGAGTGGAATATTTTTATCAAGGTTAAGAAGATCTAGTCTAAGTGAAAGTAGGTGAAGCCCAACTGCGTTGTAGCAGCATGATGTATACAGCATCAAACTCAGCATGAGGCATACACGCAAACCTACATTGGCACCTACTCACTTAAAGCCAGTTCGCAACTGGTTAAATTGTTGCATGTGTGTACAATTACCAATCTTTTTGTAGCACCATGATCATGCTCATGCAGGCGCGTCTTGCATACTGGAGAACAAGCAAATTATTTATTTATTTCTTTAAGAAAACCGCTTCGAATAGCTGCTGAAGATTGAGGAGCGCGAGCCAACGAACTCTGACGAATGGCGTGCAAGTAGTAGCCATTCGAAATGCTCACCAGTGAGAAAGTAATTCAACTTATTGTACAGCATAAAATGACCCACTTTCCAGTGATATTCTATTTCACCTCGTTGTTCGGTCCTTGTTTACATTGCTCGGAGGGCTATCTGGACACATCACTTGGGAGGGTGTTATCCGTAGATGCATCGGGTCACCTCAAAATATTCAACCACTATTGAAAAACTATTCATTACACCAACAATCCTGAAAGCATTTTTCACGGTCATCCATACACGCGCGTGACGTGGGTGCTCCTGGTTCATTTGGATTACTCCTCTCTACCCATTCTCTATCTGCTCGCAGCTTTGTTACCGTACTCTTATTCGAACCGGATTTGCTAGCCCTACACAGTGATCAATCATAGGTGGAATTATCTTCTACGATTAAAGTCCGTGCCATCACTAATCGTTTTCATCGTCATCCGTGATCAAGTGCAAGCGGATAACTCAATCGCATTGAACCGATTGCCTTTCTGTGTGACACCATTCGATACCGATTTCTCGAGGCAGTCCGAAAAGCCTGAGCCCATTACAATCCGGCCTTTCTCAACATAGCTGTGAAAGAATTTGTGATCTCTCAATTTGTGTCCAGCTTTGTGTTCAGATTCAGTTAACAGGTTCCAGTCACTTGCCATTCCATGTGATCCTTTCAGTCAGTGCGCCTGTATAACCCATCACACGGAACGCGTGACCACGCCGACCGCTCATTGGAGCTAGCAACCACCACGCTGGCCTGACCGATGTGCGCTGCTCACAAAACTGGCGAAGTACAGAATGCCAACCAACCCACTGGGTCAGGTAATGACAGCACACTGGATGGTAGAAATGATGATCCGAAAAGGCTTCAAGCGAAAGGCATTCGCGGGATAGAAGAATGTCATCAAGTAGTTAAAATAGATTTGGCATGCTCGCACTGTTTGGGCTGGCATCATCCGAAATCTGCAAATATGTCCTAACAACCGGTACGAGACCGAAATAGTTCACAAGATGCGCTTTGGACTGTACTGTGTGGTCTACCATCCCACACGTTAAGTGCTTGCTTATCGTTGTTCAGAAAGTCGACCGGTTAACCGCAAAAGCCGAGCAGATTATAAGCGACAAGTTTACCTCAATGGAACCGAGTAGGCACGACGGAAGTGTGGCGGCTTCTGTGCAACGGTATGCTGCACAATCTGCTTCCCCTGAACCGCAATCAGCCACATCACCATCTCCGTTGTATTCTCCAACTTTGGTAGAACGCCGGGCGAAAACAGACCGTACCTAGGAGAGTCAAACAGTACTCACGGCAACGAAAATCAGGCACAACTCAAAACGTCTGGTTAAACAAATTCCACTAGACTTAACACCTAGATTAACAAAGAAGAAGCAGCCGAACACCAACTCTCGGTATCTGTTGCTCAAATGTCTTTTGTTGAGACAAAGCCTCTCGGAACCTCAGTTATATATGCAGAGATTGCTACAAAGTTCCACAGGTAGGCCGCCGTTACGGCCTCTTCTTTTGTAAACACCGTTACCGTGAACAGACGGACAAACAGCAAACACTCAATACTTTTCAGCAGGTCAGCAAAACATGTATCCCATCTTATAGATCAGCGAAAAAGGATCCAACAATAGTGGCCGGACTGTTTGACGCTTAAATGTCCCCGAAGCTTCCGCTATCACATTGCGGTATAAGTTATCGGACGACCAAGACCAATGGAACTCATTGTGCGTGCAGATGAGTGTCAAAGACAAGCCCATAAACTTATTACGAATTACTCGTAATCCGAACACGCCACACTATAGAGAACCTAGACTTATTCAAGTAACACTAGAATCCTCCACCGACGTACAAAACGTTTCGCCATCCGCCAGCTAATTAAAACACGGATAGTGTAGGATACGCATTTATCCTGATGTCTCTTGGAGCGCACGACAAGCTAAAAGCGACACCGAGGAGGGACACAGCAACCAAGACTGCCTAAACGCAATCTCCTTAGATGGCATGCCAGAATATCCTTCTAAAGATGTTCAAGGGACAGATGAGCACTATTGAGAACAGTGGCGGTTCATTCGCGCAACAATTTCTTTGGATAATATTGTAGCGCTATCGCTCACCAGGATACCTCTCTCATCAAATTATAGAGGATGCGACCCTAGAATCCTAAAACTTGTGGTTCAGTCAGAGCAACAAGCAACGGATATTTTGGATCGATGGCGAAGAAATAGGAAACGTCTTCCTTCTGAACTTCGGTTAAAGGTCGCAGAAGCTTTGCACAGCTCAAATATTCAAGCACCTGAAGCAGCAAGCATACCCACGAATGTACAGAAGCGTAACTTGACAGCTGTTTTAAGTGACATTGACATAGATCTAAGCAAAGATGGGGAAGCACTTTGGCTGAAGCCAGTTTCAAATGAGGTATAATTATCCCACTAAAAAAGGAGTAACTGTCGACCTACCATCGTTTGGCATTATCCCACACTTGATCCCTTCACCGCTCTGTGGACTTCTGAAGAACGAGAAACTGGCCTACTTTTATACGCCTTTCAGGGTCTTATTAATAACCTGGCAGAACTGAAAGATCGCCAAGCTCCCGGGTCATTTGATGTCATTGGTATCACCGGGATGTGGTTACACATGGAAATGACGGACGCTGAAGTTTCTCTACCAGACATGTCGCTGATCCGGAACGACAGGCTCACAAAGGAGGATGGATAATGCTGTTTTACCGAAGCGACTTACATCTCGAAACCGTGGCGGATTCAGTCTCGTAGTTCTCAGATTCTCTTTGGTGCCACTTACGGTTAAAAGGCAGACAAGCTTACATAATTGTTTTGGCGAATCGCCCCCTTACTACACCGAAACCGACTGCCGCCTAGGGGCTGCTTTAAGATGTAGTTTACAGCGGAAGTACACTCGCATACTTATCATTAGGTGATTGCAAAGTACATTGTGGAGAAACCACTGCTACAATTGAAGAACAATTCAAAGCCGATCTACAAGATTTCCTAACCGGTGTTCCTCATTACAATCACATCACTTTGGCTACTCGGTTCAGAGCAGGCCACAGGCCATCTGTGCTGGAACTTGTCCTTACCAACAAGAAACATGTAAATGATGTATTGGTTTTAGATTGCCCGTTAGGTTGCAGTGATCACGCAGTCATCAGTTTCAAATTTCTCTGCTATGCGGAAGATCGGATGAGGAGGATGAGACTACGCGAACCATCACAAGCTACGATAGAGTAGCCCAGCTCGTCAGCACTACAACTTGATCGTTCCTCGCCTAGGAACACCCGGAATTCGTCTGGCTCGGGTTCGTCAACAAATTCAGTCAGCTGATTGCAGAGGCTTCAGAAATAAGGGTTTGCAAAAGTGTACATCAATTTCTTTCGTCAGGCGCGAAAATGAATGACAGCACGCAACGCAACATAGCGAGTGTACAGAGAAGAAAAGATTGTCCTGTTCTCCGAGCTGGGCGTTTCTGTTGCAGACGTTTCGTTACCAAACTAGGTAACATCTTCAGTGCAACAGAAACGCCCAGCTCGGAGAACAGGACAATCTTTTCATCCACATCCCGAGCTACAGGTATTCTCAATAATGTACCGAGAAGCTCCAGCGCCAGAAATTTGGGACAACTACCTAGCTCTACGGAACCACTGCACTCAACTACTAAGACAAGACAAAGCCGCCTATCGGTAGAACATTACAAAAACCTTCAGTGCTAACTTCTAACTGCTGTACGAGCACGTCAATAGCCTACGAAACGTGAGGCAAGCATTTTCTCCACTCAGGACCGATGATGGCCCAACAAGAACGAGTGTGGAAGCAACAAACGCACTGCGGAGGCAAAATACCCCCACTTTTTAGTGCGTCTTACCAACAAGCGATATTCTAACCTTTGTCTTCTCCTCACCAGGACTAACCTATATCACTTTTACCGCAGAGGCTGCATTGCAAAAGCTGACCTCTCTACGCAAACACAGCTCGCCGGTTGTCGACACCCATTTGTCTAGAGGCACTGGAAGCAGCAGCTAGTCAACTGGCAGTAACTTTAGCTCAGTTTGTCCAGCTCTGCTTAGACTAGAAGCAACTTCCTGCAATCTGGTGGCTTGGAATAATAACCTCCATTAACAAAGCTGGAAGCAATACGGAGTCCTCCAACTACAGTCAAGGAGCAGACAACATCCGCTCGAATGCACTGAAGGCTACGGCCACCAAGCTAGCTGAACCACTGTCACAGTTCTTCCAAAGGAGCTTCAATGAACAACAAGTCCCCACTATGTAGAAGTGTGGCATTATAACCCCTATTTTTAATGGCGGTAGCAGTTCCGATCCTGCAAACTGTCGTCCAGTGACTCTCCTCCCTGTGCTCGCGAAGGTGATGGAAGCAGTCGTCGCCGAGGCTTTAATGGACTACCTAGAAAAATGCAACATTTTGGTACCGGAACAGCATGGCTTCCATCAACACCTGTCATGCACCACCAACCTACTGATTTGCATAGGTAGCTGGACAGAAGTGGCCGATGATGGGGTCGGAGTCGATGTCATCTATCTGGACTTCTCCAAGGCTTTCGACCGCCTTGATCACCGCATCCTACTTCAAAGACTACAGAGTTACGGAATCGGTGATCCTGTACTTGGTTGGATTGGCAACTTCCTTTACCAACGAAAGCTTCAAGTACGTGTTAGGGGATCACTTTCTAACCCAATTGAGGTGGAATATGGTGTCCCACAAGGCTCAGTGCTGGGAGCGCGCTTATTCCTGGTGTTTATCAACGATCTGGCAAGGGTCAGCTCCTCAAATTTCCTGCTTTTCGCCGATGATGTCAAGATATGGCGGGCGATTGGTAACAAGCCAGATTAGGATCTGCTACAACATGACTTAAATTGCATTTACGAATGGTCAAAGAGGAACAAGCTTCATTTGAACGTAGCTAGTGCAAAGTGATGCATCTGCGTCACCAGCCGGTGACCGCTTACAAGCTTGGTGACCACACCTTGGAGAAGGTAGCTCAGGAACTTTACGTGGGTGTATTGGTAGAGGCAGATCTTTGGTGGTCAGAACAAGCAGGAAAGGCGACGGGAATTGGCAAGCAACACTTCGGTCTTCTTCGCAGAGCCTTCGGTCAGTTGGACCCCTCAATCTTTCCCCAACTGCCTAACGCCTACGTGCGACCGCACGTGGAATATGCTATTCAGGCGTGGCAGAAACAGGATCTTGTTGCTCTCGAGACTCCCCAACGAAGGGCAACCAAGAATGTCAGGGGCTTCTTTCATCTGCCCTATCAGCTTAGACTGACATCTCTAAGGATATACTGCAGTCGATATGGCTTTTGCGGGGGGATCTTATAAAGGTTTACCAGATTCTGAAGAACCCAAACCACATTTGTCGTCAGCTGCTGGAATTGAACCACAACATTAAACTAATAGGTCACCCTCTGAAACTGACAATTCAGTATAGCCGGCTTGAATGCCGTAGAAATTTCTTTTCGCTTCGCATGTGCCAGCCTTGGAACACTCTCCCTAATTATGTCGTCTTTGCTCCCAATCTGGCGATATTTAAAAAACGTGTTGACGATGCATTTTCTCACTTACATTTCATTTGATGACTTGTTAGCCAGGGGCTACAAAACGCAATCAAACGGTGTCTTGCCAAAAGCCTAACCAATGGATTTATGGATTTATATGTTTACTAAGCGAACATCTCCGCTATTCCACATATGTCCATGGCGAGTCCACCACAACGCTTTTCACTTTATCGTGCAATTGTTTTTCACAATATTTTCCATCCTATGGGGACTTGTTAAGCAACGCTTTTTTATTCGTGATAAACCATTGTTCCATTGTTCTCCAAGTTCATAAAATCCCTAGTTGACGATTCTCTGTTGTGTTGCCTTGAAAACTGTAACATCATCACCACTGAGCAGCACGGTTTGCATCGACAGCGGTCATGCACAACGAAGTAACTATGCGCATACAGTAGTTGTACCTAGTCAGCTGACGCTGGAAAAGGAGTTGATGTGATTTACCTGGATTTTTACAAGACTTTTGGTGGCCTAGCCTATCGGATACTACTCTCCAAACTCCAGCATTACGACGGGATCGGCGACCCTCATGCAAGCTGAAATGCCAACTTTCTACTTCAAGGGCGATTAGTGGTCAGAGTTCGGAGCTCTTTATCGGACCCCATGCAATTCGAGTGTGTTATACCGCAAGACTCGATTGTAGGTCTTCGTTTGTTTTTGGTGGTTATTATTGATCTTGCAAAGGGAATCGCTTCAAACTTCTTAATGTTTGCAAACGAAATCAAGATATGGCGCAGGATCCAGGCGAACGCCGACTAGTATCTAATTCATAGTGACCTAGATACTGTATATCAGTGATCAATCCAAAACTTACTGCGCTTCAACGAGTGTAAATGCGATTTACCTTCTATCCGACATCAGAGCAGCCATTCATACGGGCTCGGAACGAATCTACTGCAACAATCAGCTGTCCATAGTGACTTGGGTGTCCTGGTTCAAGATGACTCGGATTGCTCCACACAATCCAACAAGGCCTCGAAGACCGGAAATCAACACTTCGGGCTGTTGCGACGGGCCTTTAGACAAATAAACAGCTGCATTTTTCGTCAAATGCTCAGTGCGTATGTTCGCCCTCATGTCCAATACGAAATTCAAGCCTGGCATTCATGGCTGAAACACGACCATAATGCAGTGGAGCAGCCACAGCGCCGGGCATCTAAGAAGGTAACTAAAATGTGCAATCTCTCATACCAGGAGAGGATGCGACGATTGGGGTATTCAGCGGAAGCTATCGCAAACTACAATGCAACCTGATTATGACACACTGGATTCTGCGTGATCCACGCTGTGTGCTGTCCTTTACTGCGACTCAGCACCAATACAACCCTGAGGTACCAATCATTGAAACTCTCTATATACTATAGCCGTCTGGAGTGCTTCAGAAGTTTCTTTTCCTTAGTGTTTGTCACCCGTGCAATGCTCTCCCTGAATCAGTCGTCTCTGCACCGACACTAACAGTATTTAAAAGACGGTTGGATGACGCACTCATTCACTTACACTTTGTCACTTAGCACTACGTCTCTATCCTACACCTGGAGTTTACCATGGAATTATTTGATGTTAACTGCGGGTGCTGTGAATCTAAGCGGATTGCAGGACTACAGCGGAGCAAACGATAAGTGCATATTTTCATATTTGAAGTACTAGCTGGTTTACTATCATTATTATCATTATGGTTATGTTTATATCCCCACCTACTATCCAACGGGAATTTTAAATCGACGCTTTTTAACTCGCATAAATTCATTGTTAATACTTCATTTACAAAACGATGCGAATAAATGTTTTTAATAAACTAGGGTGCCTGTAGATTGGGTTTGTGGTTGTGGTGCTAACTGATTCTCCGAGCTGAGCAATCAACATTTAAACGTTCCGCCACTAATCAAGTGCGTAGTAATAGGTAGTTTACTATTAGATAGTGACCTTTCAGCAAAACCAGATGCTGATTCCGTCGGCTACTGCACTGTTCCTTACATGCCTTACAAAACCTCGTAGACACGCTTCAGCCGGAGTTGTCAGCTCTCCGGCTCAATTGAGCAGCGTATGTTGGCTGGTGTGAAGCTAACTGCTACTTAGGATGCCTCCAAGTAACTAAAATTGCGCCATTGTCATGTTGCTACGGGAACGTAGCTGTGATG
>OX104071.1:1873923-1891267 GCA_944474145.2 Dicrocoelium dendriticum
CAATTGAGGTGGAATATGGTGTCCCACAAGGCTCAGTGCTGGGAGCGCGCTTATTCCTGGTGTTTATCAACGATCTGGCAAGGGTCAGCTCCTCAAATTTCCTGCTTTTCGCCGATGATGTCAAGATATGGCGGGCGATTGGTAACAAGCCAGATTAGGATCTGCTACAACATGACTTAAATTGCATTTACGAATGGTCAAAGAGGAACAAGCTTCATTTGAACGTAGCTGTGCAAAGTGATGCATCTGCGTCACCAGCCGGTGAGCGCTTACAAGATTGGAGACCACACCTTGGCGAAGGTTTCTCAGGAGCGTGACCTGGGTGTATTGGTGCAGGAAGATCTCGGGTGTTCAAAACAAGCAGAGAAGGCGACGAGAACTGGCAAGCAACACTTCGGTCTTCTTCGCATAGCCTTCGGTCGGTTTGAACCCTCAATCTTTCCCCAAATGCTTAACGCCTACGTGCGACCTCACGTGGAATATGCTCTTCAGGCGTGGCAGCCGTGGCAGAAACAGGATCTCGTTGCTCTCGAGTCGCCTCAACGAAGGGCAACCAAGAATGTCAGGGGCTTCTTTCATCTGCCCTATCAGCTTAGACTGAAATCTCTAAGAATCTACAGCAGTCGATATCGGCTTTTGCGGGGGGATCTTATAAAGGTTTACCAGATTCTGAAGAACCCAAACCACATTTGTCGTCAGCTGCTGGAATTGAACCACAACATTAAACTAATAGGTCACCCTCTGAAACTGACAATTCAGTATAGCCGGCTTGAATGCCGTAGAAATTTCTTTTCGCTCCGCATGTGCCAGCCTTGGAACACTCTCCCTAATTATGTCGTCTTTGCTCCCAATCTGGCGATATTTAAAAAACGTGTTGACGATGCATTTTCTCACTTACATTTCATTTGATGACTTGTTAGCCAGGGGCTACAAAACGCAATCAAACGGTGTCTTGCCAAAAGCCTAACCAATGGATTTATGGATTTATATGTTTACTAAGCGAACATATCCGCTATTCCACATATGTCCATGGCGAGTCCACCACAACGCTTTTCACTTTATCGTGCAATTGTTTTTCACAATATTTTCCATCCTATGGGACTTGTTAAGCAACGCTTTTTTATTCGTGATAAACCATTGTTCCATTGTTCTCCAAGTTCATAAAATCCCTAGTTGACGATTCTCTGTTGTGTTGCCTTGAAAACTGTAACATCATCACCACTGAGCAGCACGGTTTGCATCGACAGCGGTCATGCACAACGAAGTAACTATGCGCATGCAGTAGTTGTACCTAGTCAGCTGACGCTGGAAAAGGAGTTGATGTGATTTACCTGGATTTTTACAAGACTTTTGGTGGCCTAGCCTATCGGATACTACTCTCCAAACTCCAGCATTACGACGGGATCGGCGACCCTCATGCAAGCTGAAATGCCAACTTTCTACTTCAAGGGCGATTAGTGGTCAGAGTTCGGAGCTCTTTATCGGACCCCATGCAATTCGAGTGTGTTATACCGCAAGACTCGATTGTAGGTCTTCGTTTGTTTTTGGTGGTTATTATTGATCTTGCAAAGGGAATCGCTTCAAACTTCTTAATGTTTGCAAACGAAATCAAGATATGGCGCAGGATCCAGGCGAACGCCGACTAGTATCTAATTCATAGTGACCTAGATACTGTATATCAGTGATCAATCCAAAACTTACTGCGCTTCAACGAGTGTAAATGCGATTTACCTTCTATCCGACATCAGAGCAGCCATTCATACGGGCTCGGAACGAATCTACTGCAACAATCAGCTGTCCATAGTGACTTGGGTGTCCTGGTTCAAGATGACTCGGATTGCTCCACACAATCCAACAAGGCCTCGAAGACCGGAAATCAACACTTCGGGCTGTTGCGACGGGCCTTTAGACAAATAAACAGCTGCATTTTTCGTCAAATGCTCAGTGCGTATGTTCGCCCTCATGTCCAATACGAAATTCAAGCCTGGCATTCATGGCTGAAACACGACCTTAATGCAGTGGAGCAGCCACAGCGCCGGGCATCTAAGAAGGTAACTAAAATGTGCAATCTCTCATACCAGGAGAGGATGCGACGATTGGGGTATTCAGCGGAAGCTATCGCAAACTACAATGCAACCTGATTATGACACACTGGATTCTGCGTGATCCACGCTGTGTGCTGCCCTTTACTGCGACTCAGCACCAATACAACCCTGAGGTACCAATCATTGAAACTCTCTATATACTATAGCCGTCTGGAGTGCTTCAGAAGTTTCTTTTCCTTAGTGTTTGTCACCCGTGCAATGCTCTCCCTGAATCAGTCGTCTCTGCACCGACACTAACAGTATTTAAAAGACGGTTGGATGATGCATTCGTCCACTTACACTATGTCACTTAGCACTACGTCTCTATCCTACACCTGAACTTTACCATGGAATTATTTTATGTTAACTGCGGGTGCTGTGAATCTAAGCGGATTGCAGGACTACAGCGGAGCAAACGATAAGTGCATATTTTCATATTTGAAGTACTAGCTGGTTTACTATCATTATTTTCATTATGGTTATGTTTATATCCCCACCTACTATCCAACGGGAATTTTAAATCGACGCTTTTTAACTCGCATAAATTCATTGTTAATACTTCATTTACAAAACGATGCGAATAAATGTTTTTAATAAACTAGGGTGCCTGTAGATTGGGTTTGTGGTTGTGGTGCTAACTGATTCTCCGAGCTGAGCAATCAACATTTAAACGTTCCGCCACTAATCAAGTGCGTAGTAATAGGTAGTTTACTATTAGATAGTGACCTTTCAGCAAAACCAGATGCTGATTCCGTCGGCTACTGCACTGTTCCTTACATGCCTTACAAAACCTCGTAGACACGCTTCAGCCGGAGTTGTCAGCTCTCCGGCTCAATTGAGCAGCGTATGTTGGCTGGTGTGAAGCTAACTGCTACTTAGGATGCCTCCAAGTAACTAAAATTGCGCCATTGTCATGTTGCTACGGAACGTAGCTGTGATGGCCATTCTGTTCGTTTGGTGTTCGCTAGTCATTGTCTATTTCTATGGCAGTTTTTAATCTGTCTAATCTCATCTCTTATAGGAGATCAGCAGATAGGATAAGGGTCAGTTAACAAGTGGATGAAATTCACTGTTGAAAACCAAATTTCCAGAAATTCTTTTCATTTTCTTATACCACGAAGTGCTAGAATTTCCGCTCTAGTTCAGTAAAGGTTGTGTCCTTTTTCACCGACGTACACTTAAGTGATAGATAACTCGTAATGGCTTATGCAGGCATGTTTGTGCTCTTGTATTCATGTAGTCAATTTTCACTCTGTTTAGTACATAGTTTTTCTTCTGGCCACGACATGGATTCCTGTATTCAACAGGTTCGTCACTCATGTGTTTCCGATTGTGCTTTTGTTTTAGACAAAGTTCGAATTAGCCTTTGATTAGTTTGTCATCGGCAGGGAATGAGGTCTGTGGGTTCAGCAGGTAGTCAGTTCTGAGACTGTCTTGGCATATGACAAAGTAATCCGTTTCATCGTTGTTGCTGCCGTTGTGCGATTTTTACTTTTACTATTCATATACCTTTAAACGAAACTGTGCAAGTACCCGTTAGGCATGTAAGAAGCACACGGATTTTCAGTACTTTTCTGCTTTATCTTAATGATTCGGTGTAATCCTACCCTGTGGAATAAAGATCGTATGCAATTTACCTCGGAACACCCTGGATTATTACTGTCAAGACTTTAGTCATTGTGCGTGCCTTTCCCGTAAATTGAGATTTGTGCCTATCCGTTCACTCTTTTGGTAACCAAAACATCCAAACATTTGAATTAGTTGTTAAGCACTGATTTCATGACAAAATGAATTCCGCCCACTGCAATGTTTAACTAATACGGTGACATCTGCACCTAGTTGCTGATGAGTATGATATAAGTCACATCAACAGGTCAAAGCAGTAATTTCGGAACACAGGTTAGGAACAGATTCTTTTCCAGCGTCTGCCATGAGAGTGGTTTTGAGGCATCCCATCGGGACTGTTTTCAGTTGCCAGGTAAAACAGTCCCTTGCATTTAATGCAGGTCTTAAGGCAAAGTAGAAGAATGGTGCATCACAGGTAAAAAGGAAGTGGTTGACAAGTCCCATGGGATGGTCAGTATGAGAACCTACATCCGATATCCTTCAAGACACCATTTTGTCATAATCACCTTTCTCTACTTAAGTTAGTTCTACACCTGTTCAAGCAGAAACCAATCTGTCATACTAAACAAATAAATACACGTTTTATTCCTTGAGGTTACAGGGCACAGTCCAACTGAGTGGCCTGATGAATCAGTACAACGAGATCGCATAAAATACTTGATTGTGATTGCTTTGTATAACGAATCCCAAATGGGTTGTTAAAGTGATTGGCAGTCTGAAGGCATCAGAAAGATTAAGCAAATAGCAGCAATAACCAATACAGTTCCCAAGCTATGGAGCACAGCCAAAGTCCGGAAAAGCACCAGTAGCGTTCTGCCCCGTATGGGCTTGTCAGTGGTGCGCATTCCCTTAATCCCGTATTGGGGATCGAACCCATGACTACTAGAAGCAGATGCCAACTAGCCAGCAGCTTAAGCCGCTGAGTCATGGGGGACGTCGGCTAAGCTACATCATTTGCAAGCTAAGGCAGATTTAGCCAAAATCTCACTAAAAGTAATACAGTTGCTCATGGAACCGTCCCCAGGACATCTACTTCCATGCGGGGTATGCCCACGATGGGTTTCTTCCGCACTATCATGCTCCAACAGGCTGTGTACCGGTGTGACAAAATAGCAAGTGAGCCATCACCCGTTGAACAAAGATTTTATTAAGGGCTGTTTTAGACATGCACAATGGGTGATAAAGCCTCAGTCCGATCCGACATGTGGATCATTTAATTATGACAATTTGTTAATACCCAAGTGAGTCAATGGCAATATGTATCGCATGGGTATAAATGTTTAGTTGGGAAGCTGTAATCCGTTACCGCGAGAACAGCCCACCCGTGGCTAACAGTGAAGCAACGAGAAACATAAAGTATCAGGAATTAGCATGCATACTACCATTAACTACCTACTTCAGATATGCCACCCAGAATTTCATGAGGCGGTTTTGTTGAATAATGACGAAGGTACAGAAAGTACGACAGAAAGAAATGTTGCATTCCAGCCAGGTTGTGCAAGGAATAAAGAACAGTCCAAATAGTCAAAATGCAGTTGATAGTGTCTGTTTTATTACAAAACATTTTACCGCAAACATTTGTTCTGCAGTGTTAATCATTTCCCCTTCTTTCCTAGAGTTAACAGTTCAGAAACATACTTGAATTCAGTGATGCCAATAACGGATTCCATATTTGACTTTTGCCTATCGACAAATTGTACAGTTATCGGTCCCCGGCTGTCACGCCACACAATTTGATCGTATGATCGGCTCGATCCATCTCTGCGCTGATGTAAAAAAAAAATATCTGCCTATTGTTTACATTAACGATATAGCACCTCTTTCACACAAGTCTACTTTTCTACATTCTTGCTTATCTCATTGTTGACCACGCATGAGCTGATCTCCTGTGGTGACGGATTATAGCTTCCAGATCATAAAAGACTTTGCCTATGCAAGACACATTGCCACCAGTTGACTGGCGTATAGAAATGTGCCATAATTGGATGATCCGCATTGACGGACTGGACTGGGGCTTCATCACTCATAATACATGTATAAAAGCAGCCCTAAAAAGAACAGAACATATGATAAATAGCTGATGGCTCATACGCTACTATGCCACACCGGCACGCGGCCAGGTATTGCATGGAAGTGCGGGCGAAACCTTTCAAGGGAATATCTAGCATGGAAGCTGGTCCCCTGGGGCGGTTCCACGAGTGGCCGTATTACTTCACCTGGACATTTGTTTAAATCTGCATTTGTTATTTTTCCTGACTTTTTGATTTCTTTAATGCCTTAAACTTGCACATTACTTTAATACCCGTTTTAGATACATGGTAAAATACGTGTATAAATTGATTACTTTTTGCGATCCTGCTGTACACATTGAGCAGACCAGATAGTTGGACTGCACCTCGAATCACGGTGGAATATATCATTAATTTATTTATTTATTTAATTGAAACCATCGAAATCAGAAGGTGATCAGTTCATTTAGTTCAGACAATCGATCGCAAAGAAGATATCCGTTACTTGTCGCTCAGTGGAGACATGAAAAAGAAATATGTGGTGTGCGGAGGTGGATAGGAATTTACCACATAACAGATTTCTAGTGATATTAGAAAAAAGGCAGTGCTAGACTAATCCTCTACAACAGATGTCTCACGTGATCAATTTGTCTCTGATATGTAACGAAAATCCTACTCGTTTCGTTGAATAACCTCAAGCTTTTGGTGCGTCTTATACAACTAGGTAGTCTATTCCATTTCAGACTGAATCTTATAAACTTAAAGTTCTCTTAGACTTTGGTCATGAATGGAGGTGCAACAATCATACATTCGGCGTTGTGCTTCTCATATTTAGTTTCCAACCGAAATTGCATGGCTCGATGTTCCCTATGTACGTTATCCCGAAGAATTTTGTGAAGGAAACCAAGATTTAAATGTAATCTACGCAACGATAAAGACTCAAGTTTTAATTTGTAGCATCTATCTTTAGAAGGAACAAGTGTAGAATAACCAAAGATGCGTTTGGTGAAGGTGCGTTGAAAATTTTCTATGTACTTCAACTCACATGTACTTAAAGTGCTGAACGTAACGTTACAGTATTCTAACAACGATCTTACATTGATTATATACACCATGAGAGTTGTCTCTCAACTTTAGTAAGGAATTAATATGTCCCGATACTCGCATCGCCTTTGAAACAATATAGTTCGCATGTTCACTGACATTTAGGAGATGGAATATCTCAGTCCTAATTCTCTGAAGCAGAACACACTGGAATGAATTAGAAACAATCCTGCTTCAATATGGCATCCATAAGTCATGAGATTGCTTTTTGATGTATTGAAGTGCATCTGTGACTTCGCAGCCCAACCCACAATGGCTTGTAGATCACAGTTACCATTCAATATCTCATTTTTATTGAGTTATATGGAAAGAATATACTACCTTCAAATCATCTGCAAACAAGTATGAGCTTCCGAGGCGTACAACAGGTATAAGATCGTTTATGTACAGTAGGAAAAGAAGCGGAGCTAAAAAGCTGCCTTGAACTACGCCACTAGTAACTTGTTGGTGTGTAGACATGTATCCATTTATGTTCACTGTCTTGGAACGCCCAGTCAGATAGGATTTTAACCAAAAAAGTAGCGGATTTAATATGCCAAAACTACTCAGTTTCAATAATAACCTCTTGGACGGGGCATGATCGAAGACATTGTGCCTGCCAAGATATAAGACAGTGCATTGAAGATCAGAGTCAATCACTATTGAAAGTATTTAAGAAAGCAATTTGGCATATCCTGCACGAACGAAAGTTTAGAAAGTCATGCTACGAAGGCGAAAGAAGACTGCGATAAAAGAAGCGAGTTTTTCCTTTGCCATTCTCTCCATCAATCGTGATAAGATGAGGGTTGGACTAACGGGGATACTTACAAATATCTGTTTTAGGCCCAGACTTATATCTTGGTGTGGCAACGGATTTCTTTCATTTCTAATGCTACTATCTTGACTGTAACAGGGAAAAATATTTAGTAATATTACTGGTACATCATCACCACTACTCTTGCTTACGGCTGAAGAAATACTATCGGCACCAGGGTTTTGTGATGCTAAAGCAAGTTAATAAACTTTTAATAACTCCGATGTTGAAGTCAACAATTGCAATACTTCCGGCGATGACAGTTGAGAATGGAGGTTCGAGAATTGCATTTTCGTTGCTGAAAGATCCAGTATAGTGAGCACTAAAGGCATCCGCCATAGCAGTAGACGTGACGACAACATTGCCGTGTGGTGTGATAATATGTGAGAGCAGCTCTGTTTGTCACTCAGGATGCATTTATCGGCGTAAATCATCAAACCTTGGCCTCCTTAGCCAAGTTACAAAGTTGTTTGGAAGAAATATTTCAACGGTAAGACTCCCGCGGCTTGACAATGAGCGCGTCTAAGTGCATTGATATTCTGTTCACTCTTCATAACGCACGTCGGCACCAGGTAGTTGTCACGAAGTTGAAGTTGACGGTTTGAGTTTCCGTACATAAGCAAATTATCTTGGAATCACACTAAATACATAAATATGTGAATAAAAGGCATATTCCTCGGGGATTCGTGGTGCCGCCCAAATATCTTGTCTGGTCAATGTGTGCAACTGGATCGCAAAAAGCAATCAATTTGTTCACGCTTTTTACAATAGCTGCAAAGTAGATAGTACAGTAATTGGCAGGATTAAGGTAATTTAGAAATTAAAAAACCAGGAACAATAACATATGCAGAGTTCAACAGCTGTCCAGTTAAAGTAATACGGCCACTCGTGGAACCGTCCCCAGGAGACCTGCTTTCAGGCAAGTTTTTTCGAAAGCTTTCGCCCGCAATTCCACACTATATCTGGACGCGTGCTGGCGTCGTATAGTAGCATATGAGCCATCACCTGTTTATTATATTTTGTGTTCCTTTTAGGACTGCTTTCATACAGGTATTATGAGTGATGAAGCCTCAGTCCAGTCCGTCAATGCGGATCATTCAATTATGGCAAATTTTTATAAGCCAGTCAACTGGTGGCAATGTGCCTTGCATAGGCAAAGTCTTTTATAATCTGGAAGCTGTAATCCGTCACCACAGGAGATCAGCTCAGTCTTGCCCAACAATGAAATAAGGAAGAATGTAAAATAAGAAAAATTGTGTAAAAGAAATACTACGTATATCATTAATGTAAACAATATGCAGGTATGTTTTGTACATCGGCGTAGAAATGGATCTAGACGATCATACGATAAATTGTGTAGCGTGACAGCCAGAGACAGATAAATGTACCAGTCTATAGGCAAAATTTGCATAGGGAATCAGTTATTGCCATCACCGAATTCAAGTATATGTTTCTGGACTGTTAACTTCAGAAAAGAAGGGGAAATGATTAGCACTGGAGAACAAATGTAGCGAAAGGGATCGCAGAACAATATTATGAATTAATCAATTTGTGGGGAAAATTACGAAAATAGTTCCTGACGTCCCACCAGTAAATAATTTTGCTCTCGGTTTTAAACAGAAGATAATTGGTATACATTATGTTTGAAGGTAGTAAAACCGCATAGGAGGTAGCGTTAAATTATAACATAAGAAGCGGTTTGTAGCAGCTCATCCTAGCTGATCAAGTTTTCTCTGGTACAGTAGAGTTGATGTTCCCCGGTTTCATACATGATCCGGCCCTTCTTCATACAGCCTTTCATCATCAAGTTGCATTTTTAAGATCCATTTCGCTCTGTCCGTTGACAGATAAGACTTTAACATTTGCTTGAACATGCAGAAATGTTCAATACATCTAATCTCTTTTGGCAGCTTATTCCAAATGGAGCCATACCTAAGAAGATAGAAATTTCTCCTTAGACTGCTCTTGAATTTAGGTAAATAGAATATGCATTCATTATCTCGCAGTTCATAAATGGTGTTTTCCCGAAAGTGCAATTGATAGGTTCCAATATATGCTTTCCGCCACGCAAGTTTGTGGAGGGAGCACAGATTTAATTGCATTCTTCGTAACCACAGAGGTTCATGATTCAACGGCTTGCACCTATCTCGGTATGAAAGAGCGGTTGAACAGCCAAATATGCGCTTCGTAAAGGCGCGTTGGACGTTTTCAATGGCTCTCAAGTCAGCCTTTCTCAATTTACTGAACGTAGCACAGCAATATTCAAGCAAAGACCTGATACTGATTATGAAATCAATTAGTCTGGTTTCTTTCAAGTTTAGCAGGTGGCATATGAACCCGACCGAGTGCGCAGCTGTTCCACCTCTTGTTGTGGTCACTCCATGTGGACCAAATATTCACCAGTCAGGCGATTTTTGTTCTAGGTCGCTCGATTGTGATCAACCTGCATACCACACAATCTGCTTCTGGATTTCATCAATGCGTGCATTCCACTACATTGGACTTATGGTTTTCGTGTGATTATTTCCAATCCTAGTGTGTAAGAAGCATTTCATGCTGCTTGACTGATCACGATAGCTGTTGTATCGTTGCAGTGGCATTCCAAAGCCAAGTTTGGCAACAACAATTGTAACGACACATGTTAACCCACACGGTAAACTACCTTCTCAAAAATTTACTGACATAATCCACCCTGTCCAAACTGCACTATCCAATTGTATATCTGCCTCATGAACCAGGCAGAACTATAGCGCATGTATGTCCGCACGAAGGCTTATGGTTCGTCTTTTATTCCCTATATGGCCAGACTTCTGTTTGACGAAAAGGCTAGTATTCAAGAACTGGCCATTAAATTCTGTCAGTGAAGCTACGTTTCTCTTGGAGCTTTTTCTTTTGTTTTTAAGCTGTCACTTTTGTAGGGCTGTTTTTTGTCACGTCGAAGGCATACATGTCACAGCCAAAAACTAGCCTGTCACTGGTGCAAAAGGCACATTTCTGACTTGATTGAGAAGAGTTTTGGTAGACTCATTATCCTCGTCACATTTAGACATGCGTAACTGAAACCGTTTTGATTGTGTAGAGTAATAGCACAATGGTATACTACTGGCAAAAGAACGCGGATGCTTGGCAAGTCCCGTAGGATGGCCAGAAAGTGAACCACAACATGGTGAATAGCAAACAGTGAGAAAAAGCAAACCGTTTTGGTGAACTCACTAGAGTGTTAACACAAAGTCACGCAGAAAGGGACAGCCCCAGTTGTGTAGGTTTTGTGGTTGTGCAACTTTCGTCTCACTATATCGTCTATCGAAATACACAGGCTATATCTCGCAATGTAGGTGGGTTAGGGTAACGTCAAGGCATTTTCTAAACAAAGCTAAAGTAGGGGCGGAAACAACGTAAGTCAGGGAGGGCGTTCCAGGGCTGACGCCTATAGAGGTTACAAATTCCGTCGAAATTCTAGCCGAATGTATTGCGGGGCTAACTGGAACTGGTAGCCCCTCAAATTCGTGTTGTGGCTTAGCTGCAGTAGGTGATGGCAGCTCTGGTTGGGGCTCCTTAGCATCTGGTAAACCATAATAAAGTCGTCACATAATCGCCGGTACCGGACGCCGTACATTTTACGGTCCGTAGTCTAGGTTGATAGGGAAGATTAAACAACGCTTGGACGTGCTTCCTGGCTTGTCGCTGTGGAGTCTCGAGCGCTGGAAGGTCTTGCTTGTACCAGCGTTGCCACGCCTAGAGTGCGTATTCCACATGAGGTCGCACCTAGGTGTTCAGTAACTGCGAACAGACAGAGGGACCAAACCACCCAAATGCCCTCCGCATGGTGCCAACGTGTTGGTTCCCAGAATTTGACGCCTTCTAATATTGTTCTGAGCAACCCAGATAAGTCTGAACTAGTACCCCAATGTCGCCCTCCTGGGTGACTGCTTGTAAAACATGGTCTCCAAGCTTGTATGTGATTTTCGGCTGGTGGCGACCGTAAACCACCTTACACTTCCTCGAATTGAACTGAAGCAGATTGTGGTGATCACTCAAACGCTCTGTCCAGGTCTCGCTGAAGTGCATCGTGATCTGCTGGGTCGGCGATCGTCCGCCGCATCTTAACCTCATCAACGAATATCACATCTTAGCAAATTAAAAGTGTAAGTTCGTTAAAGAACACGAGAAATAGACGAGGCTGCAGAACTGATCCTTGTGGAACTCCACATTCGATATGAATCGGATCGGAGAGTGCATTTTGAACTCTAAGCTACAGTTACCGATTCAGCAGGTAATTCCTGATCCACCCAAGGACAGGATCACAACTCCGTAGCGTTCGAGCCTGTGGAGCAGAATGCGGTTGTCCAAGTGGTCGAGAGCCTCGGAGAAGTCGAGGTAAATGACGTTTGTCCCTCTGCCTTTATCGACCGCTTCCGTCCAACTACTGCGTGCAATCAGTAGGTTGGTAGTGCATGAACGGTGCTGGTGGAAACCGTGTTGTTCGGGTGCTATGATGTTGTGGCGTTCTAGATGGTCTACTAAAGCCTCAGCGATGATTGCTTCCATCACCTTTGACAGCACAGGGAGGAGGACCACTGGGCGATAGCTGGCGGGTTCCGACTGGTTACCGCTTTTGAAAACTGGAGTGATAAAGCCATGTTTTCACATGGTAGGCACAATTTGCTTATGCAAGCACGTTTGGAAGAAATGCGACAACGGCTCGGCCAGCGTTATCGCTGCTACGTTCGGCGCCTTCGGGTTAATATAATCGATTCCGGAAGTTGTAGGTGCGTAATGAGAGCAAGGTCTTCAACCCAGCTGTGATAGTAAAATCATTACTATTGAGTGTTGAAATTGGTGCTATTGATGTGGATATGTACCAGGGGCTGACGTCGCCTTGGAAGGTTGGGGAAGACTGCATTCCTAGGGCGTTGCCTGCCTCTTTAGTACTGGGTGCCACTCCGAATGGCGTGTTAAGTGGGGGAGATACCAAACTTCACTTTCCTGATCGTATTAACACACCTGTATAGGAGCTTTATGTTGTTGGCAAATTCACAAGCCAAATGTTGTTGGTGAGCCAGTCTGTCCTCACGGACAAGCTTATTAAAATGATTGCGCTGGGTCACGTAATCCCTCCAGGTTTCGGGAGCAAGACGAGCTCTGTAAGTATGTCAAGCTTTATTGTTTATTGGCATGCACTTGTGAGTTCTACTTCTGATGAAAGATGAGGGATAGATGGTGCGAACCATCTTTCTCTCCGAAGCAGTTAAGTTTCGATTGCTGAAGCGTTCAACAAACTAAATCCAGGCGCTGTCAGGTGAGACACCTTTCAAGAACTCACAATCGATTGTCTCAACTAAGTTGTTTAAGTTGTTGTGATGTTAGTTCTGGGTGTTCCTCAGGACATGCAGCGTAACACGCATGGTCATAAAGTCTGGTGACATGATCGCTTAGGGCTAGTGGAGTGTCCACAAATAGTCTGTCGATTATGAGTTCCTCATATGTAAGGACGATGGTTTGTTACCATCTTTGTACCGGGTAGGTGAGAGGATGTGATTGTAGAGCGGTATGCTTGCGAAACTGCACATATGAGTTGCACCATCTTCAAACCAATGCCTAAATCTGAGAAACTTTCATGCACATATACACTAACGCTCAAGTGCTCCTCAGTAAAATTACCAAACTTCAGCTACGTCAGGTTGCTAATAATTGGGACCTAAGTTCCATTACCGAAAATTGATTGCACCAAGAGGTGTCTAATGCTAAGCTTGAGATAGCAGGAATCTCAATCATCCGGAACAACCGCCCCAGCAGACGTGGTGGGGTCCTTCTCTACTACCCCAGCGACCTTCAATGTACAATAGTTGATGATCTGGAAACTCACATTACCGACTCACTCTTTCGTCGTCTCCGACTAAGACACAACGACGATGTCTTGTAGCTGTCCTTTATCGCCCCCCAACATCCAATTCGGAAATGGATTCCCGCTTGATACATGGCCTGAACAGAGAAACATGCACTAGGCACAGCCACATTCTCATGTTCTTGGACTTCAATCTACACGATCTGGAGGTTTTGGCATCCCCAAGTGAGCAGTCCAAATCCGACTTGAATGAACTGATTGCTAATATTCCCTTGTACAAGCATGTCACCACGCCCACTAGATTCAGGACAGCACACAAATCGTCCATATTGAACCTTGTGCTCACGAATAAAGAGCTCATGGTTGACAAGTTGTTGATGGAGAGCCCATTGGGTCTCAGTGACCATGTAGTAATAAGGTTCGACTATGTGTGTTATGTAGAGCATCCGTCTGAACACTTGGAACTAGTTCACACAATCACACGCTTTAACGACTTGAAAAAATTCCTCTAGGCACCTGCTTGTTAATTCACAAACAACAGTCCACTTGACAACGTTTGGACAGAGTTCGTTGAAAGACTCAGCGACATGGTCAACTGAGCATCACAGACCAAGACTCTACGTCCTTCAAAAATGCCTTAAATTCTAAGGAGCAGGACTCAAAAATATATGGCGTCAAAGGACACAGCACTACGTGTCTACAAGTTTAACCCCGACTCAGAGATTTGGGTCAATTTCCTGACCCATCACAACCATTGCACTGCACTTGTCCTTGATGACTATGTAACTTATCAACCATCTGGAAAATTTTTCCTGGCATAAAATAAACCACCTTATAGGCAAGTCGACAACCTGCTTAAGGTGAAGCATGGCATCCCTCCACCTTTCACGGCAGTCATAATATAAAGCGCCGAAGAAGCAGCTAATGCCATGCGGCTACAGTACCTCCCAGTTTTCAAACTCACAGCCTCTACCTGTCCCATAACCTCATGCACATTACCGAGTCCATGGTTTGCACATATAATTTTCAACTCAGCTATTGTGCTAAGGAAGTAACTCTCACTGTGCGATCATAGCTCTCCGGGAGCAGACAACATCCACCCGAAATCACTGAAGTCTGCGTCCAACAAGCTAGCTGAACCACTGTCACAGTTCTCCCAAAGGTGCTTCGATGAACAGCAAGTCCCCACTGTGTGGAAGCATGGCATTATCACCCAACATTTTAAAGGCAGTAGCCGTTTAGGCCTTGCGAAGCATCGCCTAGGGACTCCTCCATGTGCTTACATAGGTGATGGAAGCGGTTTTGGCTGAGGCTCTATTGCACTACCAGGACCTGTCAAACCGCATTGGTTTGATACGGAATATAGACAGTTAGCGCGACGACGTCGTAAACTTTGGGAGAGATGCATCAGCTCAGGTTGTGCTTAAGATTACACAGTTTACAAGAAACAGCGTAACTTACGTAACGCCGCAAAGATCAAGAAACGCCGCCAGTTCGAAGAGGAGATAGCATCCTCGGCCACAACCGCCCACAAGAGAATATTTGCCTACTTGAAACGTCAACTGAAAACCGGGGGCGATCTACCGGTTTGAGAGAGCTTAGACGGAAAGACGCACATTACAAGCGCGGAGCGCGGACGCCTTGGCTACACACTTCCTCACCGTATTTTCCAGTAAACCGGCGGCGGTTTCAGTACCGGCACAGGTTGCGCCAGTCTCGTTTGAAAGCCTACAATGTGATGCAGTCGATGTGTATCAGCTACTCGTCAACCTCGATGGTGTAAAGCCTCCCGGACCAGACGGACTTCACCCACTATTACTCAAGTCCCTATCGATTATCATTCTTCCAGCCGTGACAAAACTTTTCAATAAATCGCTCTGTGAAGGACCTGCCTCCAACGACTGGAAACGCTCTATGGTGAGACCACTTCCCAAGGATGGTGATCCGAGTAAAATAGAGAACTATAGACCGATCTGTTTGATTTCAGTATTATGCAAAGTGCTCGAGAAGGTTGTGATAATGTGTCTGCTGTCGTTCTTCGAATCGATGGACGTATTGATGCCAGCGCGACACGGCTTCACGAAAGGGCGATCCTGCATCACCAACTTGATGTACGTAAGCCAACAGTGGGTACGAGCTCTCGACGAACGGAAGGATGTTGATGTGGTGTACATCGACTTTACTAAGGCGTTTGACAGAGTGAAACATGAGATAATCCTTCGTAAACCGGGGACATGCGGAACCGGTGGCACCTTACTTCAGTGGTTACACGAGTTTATTGTGGGACGAATGTATGGAGTACAGGTCAGTGACTAACTGACAGACTGGTTCTCATCGACCAGTGGCGTGCCACAAGGAATTGTACTTCGGCCAGTATTATTTCTTATTCATATCAACGAACTTCCGCAGCAACTTCAGTCACCATGTGCCTTGTTTGCAGCTGGTTTGAAAATCTGGAGGATTATTGAGAGCCAGAAGGACTGCGCTCGACTCCAGCATAAGTTAGAGCGACTATCAACATGGTCCACTGAAATGCAACTTCCTCTTAACGTAAGCAAGTCTGAGTTTAGCAGCATCACCGGACGTCCAGCCACTCGATCATACACCTTAGGTCAAGTGCTCCACCCTGACACATCTGTCAGAGACTTAGGAGTTCTCTCGCAACATGATTTGAGATCACTAGAAAATACAGAGAAATTGCACCGTGTGGGACTTCGTATGCTCTGGTCATTAAGCCGTAGTTTCTCCACATGTTCCGAAGAAACAGTTCCTCGTCTATTCACCTCGCTCATTAGACCAATCCTTGAATACGGTGTCCCAGTTTATCATCCGATAACCCAATGGGAAACTGAAAAGCTGGAGAAAATACAGCATATCGCAACTAGAATGATACCGAGTCTACGGAAGCTTCCGTATGAAAAACGTTGTGAAAGGCTCGGACTCTACACACTATCCTATCGCCGAGTAAGTATTGACCTTATTATGACCAATCGAGTACTATACTTGAGTCACTTCCCCATATTGCGGCCAATATTTCACCTGCGGGAACCTTGTAACACCCGAGAACACCGTTACAAACTCAGGGTCCCCAGCATGAACAAAGTATCACATCAGCTTTTTATAGAACGAGGAATCGTAAACTTATGGGATACACTACCAGAAGGATTAATAGAGGCCGATTCTGTGCAGTGTTTTAAAACCCGTATCGACGATTATTTCGGAAACCTGTGCTTTTGTGAAACGATACACGTACAATGCCAAAAGAAGACATTGTAAGGCCAGAAATAATGACACTAGTACAAATTCCTGACCGAATAAGGATAAACGATTAAGGGACAAGACGCAGCTGCTGTTGATTCACAACTAAATGTTTTTGCTTTTTCATAATGCCATAGAGTTTCACAGAAACCTTTCTACGCTCTTAAATACAGTCTCAGTCTCAGTCAGAGATATGCAACATCATGGCACCGGAGCAGCATGGCTTCCGTCAACAACGGTCATGCAATACCAACCTACTGATTGCACGAGGTAGTTGGACAGAAGTGGCTGATGATGGGGTAGGAGTTGACGTCGTCTATCTGGACTTCTCCAAAGTTTTCGACCGAGTGGATCACTGCATCCTACTTCAGTGGCTACAGAGCTACGGAATCGGAGATCATGTGCTTGGTTAGATTAGCAACTTTCTTCACCAAGGGAAGCTTCAAGTACGCGTAAGGGATCACTATCTAACCCGACTGAGATGAAACGTGATGTCCCACATGGTTTGGTACCGTTAAAACTCTTCTTCCCTGTGTTTATCAATGACCTGGCAAGAGATATCTTCTCACATTTGCTGCTTTACGCCGATGTCAAGATATGGCGGGCGATTAATAACAATGAGGAT
>OX104071.1:1891766-1991203 GCA_944474145.2 Dicrocoelium dendriticum
TTTCCTCACATGCACAGACTAGCCAAATGGAGTTGGATCGGTCACGTCTACACCCATCTTAACCAGCGAATAGGCGATAAAGACCATCGTCCACAAAAGTGTCCTAACACTCGAGACGTACCGCTAAATTTCACCATGGAACAAAAAGCCAGAAGACTGATGACATTCAGTGAACGCGCCACAGGATTCTATATCTTAGTGAGTTTGGCAGAGCCACTTGATAAGGTCAAACATGAATAATGGCGCCCTGTCCCCAAGCAGCAAGAAGTACTGAGTCAATGTGAGGGAAGCACTAAGGTGATTAGCCTGATCACCCAACTTGTCCATTGGCCAGTACGCATCCAATCGGAAACGGAAGCGTGGGTAGACATCTTGAATGCCTTTGAGGGAACACATGAATCGGAGTACAAAGCCAGCCGTTCAGTCTATGAAACAGTGGATGAAAAGTTACACGAAGCGTAGAATGACGGTTTATTTTGAAGGATGATAGAAAACATAAAAAAGACGCATTTAAGTCATACCAAATTGTATTTCTGTGCACGTTTTAAGTATTCACTCCGTGTGGTGACCAAATTTCAAGTCAATAACTTAACAAACATGCCCTAATCCGCAAACCAGCAAAATTCTGGAGTGCAGCACCTATTGGTTACCGACGAACAATTGGAGACAAGAAACGACAACCGCAGTAGTTTCGGGTATTTGTACTAATGATTCGCTGCCGTACAACCACGGTATCCTACGGAAAGAAGAACAATGAGATAGAATGGGACGGGTAAAAATCGTAATTGCCCTAAGCAAACATTCAAGATCAAAGTGACTATACCTGGAACTTATCGACGCTCGCCGGCATATCCCGGCTGGAAGTGAACACAATGAAACTCGCAAAGAGCTCCGGGTAAAACTCCGTGATAGTCTGAAGAGAGACCGCGAATCCTGGTGGTCTCATGGCGCGTCAGAGATGGAAGTGGTCGCTGCCCTTGGCAACTGTCTGATACGGGAAACGGGAAGCAGGAGACCTGATGTTAGTGAAACAATTTGTGATGAGAGTGGACAGCCTATCCACAATTTGTCAAAACGTTTGGAGCGTTGGGCTGAGCATTTTGAAAAGCAATTTAATCGGCTAGAATTGTTCGATTCGCCGGTCACTGATCGCCCTGCTCCGTGGGCTGTCCCTTTGGATCCACCCTCTCGCTCAGAAGTCGAACGTGAGATCGGACTGTTGAAGTTGAACAAAGCCGCGGCACCAGATGATCTTCCTCCAGCTCTCTTCAAATTCGGAGGCCCTGCTCTTGTTGATGCTTTACATGAATTACTAGTGAAAATGTGGGAGCAGGAGATTGTCCCAACCGACTGGAGCCGCTCCGTTATTGTTCCCATCTTCAAAGGCGGCTCACGCTCGGAATGTGGCAACCATAGAGGAATCAGTCTGCTCTCTATCGCCTCCAAATAACTCGCCTCCATAATTCTTCAGACTGACTGGCACTCGTGAAAGCCAGATTCGTGAGGAGCAAGCCGGGTTTCGTCGAGGTCGTGGCTGCAACGACCACATCTTCACCTTGCGTCAGTTGTTGGAGCACCGTCACACATATTGGCGGCCCACCGTAGTCGTGTTCCTCGACATCAAAGGTGCCTTCGATTCGGTTGATCGATGTGCCCTTTGGAATTGTCTACTCAAGAAAGGTGTGCCCGAGAAATATGTAAATATTATCCAAGCATTATGTGCGCGTAGCACGGGCAGAGTAAGGGCTTAGGGCAAGCTGTCGTCACCATTCAATATCTCCAGCGATGTGGGACAAGGATGCCCGCTGTCACCTTTCCTCTTCAACTTCGCTGTTGACGAAGTCATGGAGATTGCATTAACAGGACATGACTTGGATGGTGTGGAGCTACTCCCAGGAGAACGACTTCTTGACTTGGAATATGCAGACGAAATTGCCCTCATCTGTGACAGCTCCCAGACGTGCCAAGCGGCATTGGACAGATTAGCACTGGCTGTCAGTCGCTTCGGGCTTTCCTTTGCACCACTGAAGTGCAACGCGTTCCTCCAAGATTGGCAGGGATCGCCCCCTGTGCTGACCCTTGGTGGGAATCAGCTAGAAGTCGTTCAGAAATTCAATTACCTGGGAAGTTGTATCAGCGCCCTTGGGATCGAAGACGAGATCACGAACCGTATAGTGAAAGCTCGAAGTGCTTTTGCTAACCTTCGCCACCTATGGCGGCGGCGCGACATTACTCTCGCCCTGAAGGTTAGAGTATACAATGCAGCGGTACGTTCGACCTTACTGTACAGTTGCGAAACCTGGCCCCTAAGATCGGCGGACATGAAGAGGCTAGTTACGTTCGACCGTCGGTGCCTTCGCAGTTTGGCTCACATCTGGTGGGAACACCGCGTGAGTAACGAGCGTGTTCGACGCCTTGCTTGCGGAACAGGAAAAGGAAATGAATCACTCAGCACCGTTGTTTCACTCAACAGGCTCCGATGGCTGGGCCACGTGCTGCGCATGCCAGCCCCCCGACTTCTACGACGTGCGTTGTTTGCTCACCGGGGATGTGGATGGCAGAAGAGGAGAAGTGGCCAAGCGATGACTTGGTCCAGAGGAATGAAGGCCCTCACTTCGGAGCTGGCCTCAGTTGGAGCTTCACGGCTCCCTGGTTGGGGTCCAAAAGACGGTGAACACGTTTGGCTGGATACACTTGCTGACATGGCGAGGAGCCGACCTCAGTGGCGTTCCTGTTGCGAGTTTCTTTGTCCGTCCCCATCCCTTTTAGCCTTCCCCCTCTACCTAGGATCTCATTTCGTAGCGTTAAACATAATAATTGTTTTTTTTTTCCTAGTAGCCGACTGGTAGCTTACCAGCACGATGCCTATCCGTTGCTGGTAGCTCCGCTGGCATGCTACTGTCGTATTTATTTTTCCTTTATGTATTGTGTGTATGTGTGTATTTCCTTTATGTATTGCGGTACAATAGCGGGTGTTTCACCACCTCTAGCTGACATGTATAATGATGATAATGATGAATGACTACACCTTACCAACAAAACATGGTCACGAAATGGTGCAAAGGCGCCATAGATGAGACAGCTTCGTTGCGGCTTTCACTGCCCGATGTCACAAGCAGCCAATAGCACGCAGACAACTTTGCAACAGACACAAGTTGAGCAGATAATAGTACTATATTCACAATCTGATTACAGATGATGTGTCATGAGAACCATGGTGAAATAAAAGGGGAAATGGAATACAGCATGAGACGATTTTTTTCGGGTTTACATGCGCCGTTTTGGGAATTTTGGTGTTTATTAGTTTTATGTTCGACGAGAGGTTAACTAATACATAACACGGTTGCAAAGCACGCTCTCCACTGATGCCGGTTGCGCGCCATTGCCATTTATAATCACTAGCAGTCCGAATCGCGTGGTCCCCATCATGGAAGGCGGATCCATCCGACGGATGCTAAGTTTGGGGTTGCATTCTTCATGCTCCTTCTCCACGTCATTGGTTGTCCACTGCGGCGCATTTTCCAATGGCTTCCGGGGAGCGCAAATAACGCTCGACAGGGAAGGCGATAGGTCAGCATGCGCAATACGTGGCCTAACCAACGCATGCGGTGTCGGAGAAAAACGGTTGGAAGGCATGGACTGTTTGCTCCAAACACTCACTCTCGAACTTCTGCGCTACTCACGGGATGCTGCCACCACATGCGACCAATCCTACGTGGACAATGACAGTTGGGTGAGAAAGCGGAGTGCCGACGTTCGCGCGTTTGTCACCAACCGTGCTTCGGAAAAACCCTGCGAACGTGTTACCAGGGCCCAGCCGAAAGGTGATAATGATCCGACAGCAGGCGTGTCGCCAAGGCCTGACCGGAAGCTGAGGAAATCGCGCGTCCAACAGCACGTGCGTTGCCAGGCGCCGGATAGGCGAACGAAGACTGGAGGGCCGAGCAACACGGTGAATTGGACGGATGGAGCGGACAAGCAGGTGTGAAGCGCGGGCTTAGAGCCAAATCCGCCTGGTGACACCGACATATAAATATAAGCGTTCTCTACCTTAATGGAACTCTAGGGTGCTGAGTCTTCTGTATTCCTTCCGGTCGGGTTTGCCAAGGCGTCAAACGGAGCACGCGTAAGGGCACAGATTTAGCAGCAGGCGTGAATCAACCAGTCGAGAGCGAGCAGGGCCACCGCATTATAACAGGCAACGATTGTCGAAAACTGACAATCACTTTATATCTTCCGAGA
Source organism: Dicrocoelium dendriticum (assembly GCA_944474145.2). NCBI lineage: Eukaryota > Metazoa > Platyhelminthes > Trematoda > Plagiorchiida > Dicrocoeliidae > Dicrocoelium > Dicrocoelium dendriticum. The sequence goes on from OX104071.1 coordinate 1,896,009, forward strand.
GAGTCGGTCAGGTCTTACAACCGTACAAGAGGACCGCACGGACAGAGGCAATGTGCACCCTGCCCTTGAGACTGACGTCACGACGGCGCCACAAGTGCCTCAGTCTGATGAATGCAAAGCGAGCCTTCAAGATCCGTTGTGAGACCTCACCTACAATACAGCCACCAGCTGTGGTGCAACTCCCTAGATAAGTGAAGCAGTAGACTTGTTTCAGGACGTTACCAGCAATGGTGAGGATAGACACAAGCATCTGCCAATCCTGGAGTAGTACTTTACATCTGCCTGGCGTGAAACACAGGCCATACTTAGATGTTCCCATCACTAAGCAGTTCAGAGCGCTCTGGACGGCTTGTGAATCGTCCCCGAGCAGCGATATCGGCGTAGTCCAAGTCCGTGACTCTGTCACCTGGGAGAAGCTCAATACCGCAGTTATGAAAACCATCCAATGCTTGTTGGACATCTTCAATGGCAAAATTGAGAAGGAATGGTGACATGGGGCAACCTTGGCGCACGCCGTTGGTAACAGCAAACGAAGAGGAAACCGTGCCATAAGCCGTGACTTTGCCCGACATGTGACTGTAGAGATCCTTCAAGATGGTTATAAACTTGTCGGGCATACCTTTCCTTAGTAAACAGTGCAACGCAGATCTGTCTACTGAGTTAAAAGCCGCTCGGATGTTCAAGAACACTAAGATTGTTGGCCGTCGGTGGACGTGACGGAGTTCAAGCAGTTTGGAACACTGGTAGCCCGGGTTGGCTGCTCAGCTGCTGATCGTTGCTCTGAGTTTGATAAAGGGATTGCATAAGTTTCAACACCACGCGAGGTGGCATCTTCAGTGCGGTGCTATGCAGTCTACAACCCTGCTTGTTGAATCGTCAGTCCGTGACCCATCTCTTTCTATTCGCCGGATATCTTTCTTTCTGGGCCGATGGTACACGGGGTCAATGTTGATGCGAATGTTGATCGAATTATTAGAGGAGTACCATGCTTCTAGGAATTCACTTCCTTTCTATGTTGTTGTTTGAGCTGGAATCTCCGTTTTGTTCTAAAGGAAGCTATGTGCCTCCTAATCCACATGCGCTGAGATAAGAGACGATGCATAATGTTTTTTTTACAAGCCCTCTGATGTTCTTGATCCCGTGTACCATCGACTCAGAAAGATCTCCGGCGAACAGAAAGAGAGGGTTCAGCCGCGGAAGCAAATGGGCAGAAATCATGCGGCGCAAATCGAAATCGTCACCTTCAAAAGTCACCTGCCCGTGGACCACGGACTGACGATTCAATAAGCAAGGTTGTAGACTGCATATCACCGCACTGAAGATGCCAACTCGCATGGTGGTGGAACGTATGTAATTCCTTTATCAAGCTCGGAGAAACAATCAACAGAAGAGTTCAAGCAGTTGGCGGAGTGTGAATATGTGATCAACGCAACCTCGACCTGAACGGGAACCCGCTTGTTCCACTCGGTAAACGCCTTCTCTACTTGCTGAGAGCCGCGGACTAGAACAGACACGAAAACCTTGGAGGCAACAAAATTCCGCAGTAATTGACGCAATCCTCGCGAAAGCCTTTCTTGTGACCGATTACCCACATGCAACTTGGACTTCTCGTCAGCCCAAATGCTCGTGAAGAGTGATAGCATTTCGCTGACAAGTGCATTCATGCCCTCTTTGAATACAGTCGGAAGTAGGATGTCAGAACCGGGAGCTTTATGACGTTTCAAAGATTGGATTGCGCTTCGAATCGCTGTTTCGGTAGGAGCATCTGTAGCGATACGCCATAGAGTGGGTTGTGCTGAGCAGTTAAATTAGAAAGCAGTGCTCTGCGCGGCGGCCTAAAAAACTGTGCATGCTGGTGATTTTCGTACCGTCTGACTCACAAATCGTCTGACTGACAGCGTGCGAATTGCAACCAGTTGTCTCAATGAGGTAAAACAAACTGCGAAAGTTTCCAATCGGTGCAGCGGCCTCTGTTTCAGCAGCTCGTTTTGACCACTAGGATTCACGGTGAGAGTGAAGGCTTGAACTCAACTTTGAGAGATAGACTGAGGAAGTTCATAGTGCTCCGCACCGGCGAGCACAGCCCGTCGACGATGTAGCAGTTCCGAGGATCTTACCGAAATCCAACTTCTGGTGGTGCAGCGAGTGAGTGCGCAGCTGGACAAGCCGGCGGACAGCATTGTTTTTTGCAATGTTGATCAACATCCAGAGCATGATGCAGAGTGAGATCTTCGCGAATCATCTATTAACACTGCGTTTTTACCGTTGGGTCTTCCAACCATAGGTGGGCTGGCGAAGCGCATACAAATTATCGCACATCATCATCATCATCAACAGCAGTACATCAGCCATTTGAACTGATGCTTCGCTGCCATACAACCATGAGGACCTAGGAAATAAAGAATAAGAAGAGGGAGAGAAGGGGGGCTTACCTGAAAACCTTAATGCCCTAAGCAAACATTCAGGGTCAAGGCGCCTACACCTTGTGTAGACAACATTCCGTCACAAACAGCTGGCTATCGTGCAAAGATAAGGCGGCATCGGTGAGACAGCTTCCTTGCGGCTTTCACTGCCACGCGTCATAATCAGCCATTATCCCGCAGATAACACAGCACCAAACACACTTTAAACAGACAATCCGATTAGGAGACGGCAGCAGACGCGCCACTGGTGTCGGTTGCGAGCCATGTCCTGTAAAGTCTCGAGCCAAGCACAAGGCGAGTCACGTGGACTCCAACCCGGAAGGCGAGACGGACCAACGGCACCCAGTTTGGTCGTCAGTGACTTCATTTCCCTCTGCCAAGTCAACTTCTGTCCACTTCGAGTCTTGCGCCATCCTACACTTGGTAGACTGAACAAGGCCCTCCTGGGTAAGCGGTGACCAGGCATGCGTAGCACGTGCCCGAACCAACGCAACTTATTCAGTGCTATCTGTTGTTCTAGGGAGCTAGCATGATCATCACCACCTAGTACTCGCCTAGGCACATCATCGTTGCGGACACGCTGGTGCCATCCGACATCAGCAATGCTTCGCAAACAACGATGATCAAAGACTTGAACGCGCCTCAGATCTTCAGACCGAAGGGGCCAAGTCTCACTACCATACAGCAGAACGGCCCTCACCGTGGCCTTGTATACACGGCCTTTCAGAAGGAGGGAAACTCCCTTCTGTCGCCAAAGATGACGCAGGTTCAAGAAGGCAGCTCTGGCCTTTGCAATGCGTGAGCTGACGTCAGTTTCTATGCGCCCATCATTGCTGATGCAGCTGCCAAGATAAGTGAATTGATCAACCACCTCGAGTTCCTCGTTAGCAAGCGTCAAGGGGTCATCGAGTAGCTGGTGGTCTTGCAGCAACACTTTGCACTTTGAAGGTGTGAAGTGCATGCCAAATAATGGGACCACTCTGGATAGGCTATTCAGGGTTGATTGTGCCGCCTCAACATTGTCGAAAAGCAAGACGATATCGTCCGCATAATCTAGGTCAACTAACCGTTCACCAGGCAGCACTTCAACGCCTACATCGTGAGATTCTGCAAGGGAACACTCCATGATAGAATCCACGACGAAATTGAACAAAAACGGGGAAATCGGGCAACCCTGTCGAACGCCACTTGTAGTCGGAAAGCTATCCGATAGGGCACCACAGACCCTGACGCGGCCTCTAGTGTTCGAGTATAGAGCACGAAGGATGTTCACATATTTCGTGGGAACACCTTACCGCGCAAGTATTTCGAACAGAATCGATCGATCGACTGAATCGAACGCACTCTTGAAATCGAGGAACACAGCTATTGTCGGTCTGCGGTATGCGTGGCGCTGCTCAAGCACCTGCCGCAAAGTAAATATATGGTCTATACAGCCACGTCCTGGGCGAAAACCGGCCTGCTCTTCCCTAATCCGAGATTCCCGTTCTGCAGTGAGGCGACGAACGATAATCGAGGCCGGTAATTTTGTCACAACTGGCGTTAGGCTAATACCCCTGTGGTTCGCACAGTCTGTGCGACTGCCCTTTTTGTATATTGCCACTATAATCGATTCGCTCCAATTAGCCGGCACACTCTCTTCGTTCCAGATACGTTCGAATAGGGAAGTCAGTGCTTTGCAGAGGGCCTCGCCTCCATCCTTAAATAGTGCAGGTGGTAGGGAATCCGGGCCAGCGGCACGAAAACGATTATCGCACACACACCAGTGCATGATCGGTGTTAACACAAGTTGACCAAAGTGATCGACAATCGCGTATGCTGCCGCGCCACCTGCGAGTTATGGCTATGTGATCAGTTTGTGACCAGCGCTGGGTTGACGATGGAGGACGCCAAGTATCATAGTGGCGTCCAGCGTGACGAGAGCTCGTACTGGAGAGAAAAAGTTGGTGGTCAGCATAAGGACAGAGTAGCCTCTCTCCGTTGTCTGAGCGAACATCATCATACCCATGCGGTTCACCGATGTGGCGTTCACATGGCAACAGCCGACCAATATGTGTGCTCAAGTCTCCCGCCATAACAACGATGTCCGTTTTAGGCGCCCTTAGGAGCGGCTCATGAAGATGTTGATAGAACTGGTCCTTGACTGCATCCGAGTTGCAGTCAATGGGCGCGTAGGCGAAGATCACGAAAACAGCACGCTTGTCTATGCGATGCCTGCTAAACTTACAAGAACCACGGAGCCACACAGCGTATAGGCGACTGTTGACTAGAATTCAGTCAAGGGGGCAGCCTCGGTTCAAGCACTGAGGGCGATTCCAACACCAGCTTGTCCAGATGCGGCGGACTTAGCGTCACTAGAAAGCGGGTGTGCAGTTGGATTGGTGACGACAGCTGGTAGACTGTGTTACAATCCTGCAGTCTAGTTTCATTAAGGCAGCAGATTTTAATTTCCAAAGTATCCAGCGTGCGTGGCAAGTGCAGCTTGCTGTCCGACCTGCAGTAATGTGCGCATGTTGACAATTACCAGTTTGAACTGCATTCCAGGTCGTAGTAGCGAAGATGGCAGGCTTCGGGGCGAGTAGCTCCCTGTCGAAGATTGCGTGGTTGATTTGACGGGTGGCGAGAGAACAACACCATAGGCAGAGGTAGGGTTGTTCACAGTTGAAGAATCAAGTAACAATGGGGGTGAACGATGTAAGGAAAAGGTATGTACATTGGTGGCGTGTGTTTGTAAAGTTGGCGTGGTAACAGGACAGTGGATCATGAGAGCGAGGGAAGTCATAGTTGTGCGTATCCATGGTTCATCAGTAGGCGAAATACTACCTAGCTGATCAGGCCGAAGTAGGTGGGTTGCCTTAGGGGACCACGGCTCAGAGCCTTTGGCCGAAAGGCTTAACCCACAAGGCAGCAGGGCGAAATAATTGTTTCGCACCAGTTGGGAGCCAGTGACTGAAGATTCAGTTCATACGCCTTTTGGATGAGGAAACCCATACCAGGGGCCCAACACTCCCGAAGTCAAAGACAGAATCAAATGCTCGGATTGCTTGCCGGTATACAATATCTCCGAGGAGACAATGTGCAGTGACTTTATTTAGTGGTGAGTCACATCCGCCACGTCAATGTTGTTAAACGGATATATGCGGCTTGTTATAGGGAGAACGTTTGCCAGGCGTAAACCCACCACGTCCTGGAACACTGCCGCCGAACCATTTGCCGGAGCGGTAAATACCCGAACCGCCCAGCTGGCATCACAATGAGGTTGTTCGGCAAGCCAATGGAGCAGGTGATTTGACTATAAATCGATAACAATCCTGTTACTGGTACCGACCGCCAGACGAGCAGTGAGGGCAGCAGTCTATTGGATAAACATACCATAACATAACCATGGAAATCACTAACAGAAGACAGGTTTAACACCATATCATCATGGCACATTAACTGAAGGTGAGCAACACACTTCAAGTATCCTACCGCAATAAAAAACGGAGAAAATTGTCTTACGTTGCACACGTCATGTTTTAATTTTTTCGTCGCTTTCAATCGTTAAGCATCCAAACCTAAACAATTATGTACACATATCCTCCACTGGTTTCGATTACGAGCCATATCCTGAATTATTTCCAGCCATCGGCGCTCCCTCGTCCTTTGATTCCCAACCAGATAGACATGTGGATCCAATGGTGGCAAGATGTGAAGTCAACGATTTCATTTGTTGTCGCCAGGTGGATGGTGGACCACCGCATGATCTCTTCCAATTTAGTTCTGCACGAGCATACCGACCGCGATATGGCAGACGCTCAGCTTCTCTCTCTCTCAGCTTATCTTTGCACGATAGGCAGCTGTTTGTGACGGTATGTTGTCTACACAAAATGTAGGCGCCTCGACCTTGAATGTTTGCTTAGGGCATTAAAATTTGCAGGTAAGTCCCCCTTCTCTCCCTCTTCTTATTCTTTATTTCATAGGTCCTCATGGTTGTATGGCAGCGAGCATCAGTTCAAATGGCTGATATACTGCTGTTGATGATGATGAGACGCTCAGCTGACATAACCATGACGTGACCAAGTCATCTTAACTGGAGCAGCAAAACCTTCAACATGAAGGGAATAATGTATATTACCGAATATAAGTTGATGATTTTCTGACATTTTCCATTTATGTAATGGGATGTCGGCTTATAAGGTTATACGCAATTGGAAAAAATCACATGCAAAATCCACAAAGGAATTCACAGCAGACTTCTGTCCCTATCTCCCCTTAGCACCACGCGCTAATGACGGACGGTATTTCAGAGGGGATTTGAAGTGCCTATAAGTAGACACATTATGTTTATGTCGAAAATGCTCGGTATATTGCACATTTGACGTTCGCTACGGATGGCGATAAGAGAAACATACTGATTATACAAAATCAAACATCCCACACAATAACATTGGAAAAACATGAGGGAAGTAGCTACAGTTTGAATTTATAGGCTCCCATATCCAATGACAATACAATTACTCGAATCCTTCAAAAGTAAAATCCGAGTCAGAATTTCCAAACAGTTCCTAGGAAGTCAGGGTAAATATCATCATCTTTAACTTCACTGCTCTCGTCAGTATGGTGTCGCTCCATAATGGCATAGTCCTCACTTCCATCCATCATCATTATACATGTTAGCTGCAGGTGGAAAACACCTCAGCTATTGTGCCGTAATACTGATTCAGCATGTCTTGAATGATCGTACGGTAATTCCTGATGGAGTGTCAGGTCATGCTGCTTTCACCCACTCTGCAAGTGTAACAATGTCAACCGTTATCAAATTGCCACTCTTCATCAAAGCTAAATCAGACGATGTCATCCATTCAAATTACCTAGCCCGAAGCCTATCTGTAAAGGACCTCTAGAGACAGACATCCAGTGACTGCAAGATTGAAGTAAGTCCACCGGGAAATAGAGCCACAGACGACTTCACCTCACGGCATCGTTTCTCCACGTTTTTAGTTGGATGTGCCCTAAAGAAATCCCAAACCAACATAGACGGTTGCTTTAAAAGGGCGTCGCTTCGCTTCCCCTAAACTGTATTAAGCCAGTCTAAAGTGCCACTCACATCCATCCATCCTTTCGGATGAGTCCACACAAACGAGCCGCTTAGGGGAACTTCGCACCTTTAGGCAGCGTCTTGCGCTTAGAAATAAAGGTGGCAAACGGGAACTATGTACCATACATCCCAAAACAAATGGGAACCATCTTTTCGTGTCTAATCATTACAAAAACTGTGTTAGCGTCTTTCCGCTCCACCGTGCAACTTGAAAATATATTAGAGCCCACGGGCGCAGTCCATATTTCCAATTTGACAGTTCGAAATCATATTGCTCTCTTAGTTGGAGCACGAACCTTGGAAAACATGTAACCTTAAGGTCCAATCTTTCGATAGTTTCTGAGCTGGTTTAGTGCGGGTCCGTAGACACATGTCGAATCGGTTCATAAAACGGTGGTAACATCCCGAGGAAGCAACAAAATTCACCCGTTTTGATGGGTGGAATTCCGGAATTTGTAACTGTGAGCGCCTTGATCCGAAGGTTCCTTAGAATAACAATTAACGCACTGTGCTGTGACTTCTTAATACTGATGAACTCAACTCATGTCGCAATCTGTCGAAGCGGAGCAAAAATAGCAACCTGAGAGGCCATCAGCTCGACTTGGCTACGCACTACAGCCGACTTGATTGCCGACAAAACGTTTTCTCCCTTCGTGTGTCCTGTGCTTAGTATGCCCTTCCGACGCACGTTATCCTTGCCCTTACATTAACGACATTCAAAAAACCACTTGATGAAACGCTTTCCAACTTGCATTACTTGATATAGTCCGTCCCACTTGGAGGACGAAATAACGCAAACCTAACCATGTGCTCAACGGCCCTCTCCGCAACGTGACGGGAAGGATACATGCAGAAGTGTCCATGTGATTAGAATGGATGTAGCTAAACTGGATTAACATACCACATCTGTCAAATGAAGAAACAAACGAGCGTTGTCGTTTACTTTTTTATTTCTCACGCACTTACTGAACTATAACAGCTCACTATACTATTTTATGTGTGCACATCCCATTCCCAGTTCAAAATATCGTTATGCAGTAGTGCATTTAAATCGGTAGACATTAAATTAACGATGTATTTATTCGACGATCCTTTAAACTTTAATTTTTCCTTCAGCTATCCAACGGGACTTGTCGAGAAAATGCCTTTTTTACCCGTGATAAATCCTTGTTCATTGTTTGTTCATAACCTAGTACGCCAAGGTTTTCTCCAGTGCAGGAAACATGGTTTTTCTACCGCGTGTTGCTTTCTTGCCTACAGGCATTAGTGACTATTATAACTTTCCCTTACGCCATTCACTCACCTAGTATTTATTCACGGTGAAATGGCGTGAAGCCATACAATTATTAGATCGCTCGGCAAATGCGATAAGTTTGAAGTTAAACCCAGCAATCTATGCATATCGGTCCTGTTGGGACATTCTTTCACGTCTCCAGGGGTTTGGAAGAACGCACGAAATGTGGGCACATTCCCTCTCAGTTGGATGATGTGACAATGCGTTAACGCTACTCTGGGTAGCGAATCAAAGCGCTTATACACTATGCTACGCTAGACGATCAGGTGCATTAAAAGTACGTCGTTCCACACCACTGACCGTAAACTTCACTCTCACCCACTGCTCTACTGTGATTCATATGCATGAGGCCTCCGACTGTGCGACATACCCTTTCACCTTAGCCAAATTGTCGGCTGTCAATGCGGTGAAAATCGACGTTCTGACAGCAATACGCCACAGTAACCGTGATCATAACATATCACGGTCAACACAACTGATCATCAGTAGAGAAGGTTTCGCTTGAACGCACGCAATTGAGAGCAGGAAGTGATGAAGTCAAAATCATGGGGAAATAATTTCATTTCTCTTTTTGCTGACTTTGTGAGGGTAGGCCGATATAGGGACTTAGACTTTAGACAAATTTGATGTTGTAAAGTTATACCGTCGGCTTATCTATGGACGGACTTATATTCGGTAACGTACGATACTCGTATTCTTTAAGACACGTCTGACTTCACTGCTGCAGATCCGTTGTTGCCACCACACACGAGCAACCCTCCACAAGAACCCAATGTCAAAAGCCGAGAGACGGTGCACATCATCCACGTAAATTGGAAATGACTCGCTTCCATATAGCAACACCGCCCGAACGGAGGCCTTGAAATCACTACCATTTATCAAGATGGAGACATGCTGATGATGCCACAAGTGCTGCAGATTGACAAATGCAGACCAAGCTTTGGCGATGCGAAGATAAACTGCCTTTCCAATGGTAACAGCGAGACACACAGCTGTCCAGGTACACAAAGCTGTCCACTTTGCAAGCTGTGTACCTACAATAGTGAGTATGGGAACGGGTGGACCAATCCTGAAGAAGCACATTAAACTTTGACGGGGAAAAGCACATACCGCACCCTGATGCCTCAATCGCCAAACGGTCTAAAATGGTCTGCATACTCTGTACGAATGAGTAGAACGAAGCAGGCATCAATTTTGAACGTCTGTAATGAATTATGAGGAAGGCATTAAAGAGCGCCTCTCTATCCAGCGTGAGATGTCCGACTAATGGATAGGATTTCAATGGGGCGATAAGCTTGACCAGACCGCTGAAGACAACTCTATCAGGTAATGAGGTACGTGGTGGTCGCAGCACAGAGCTTGGAACCCCAGGAGTGGTGAAAGGTTATCAAGGTGTGATCAAGGACACCAAACTTTCACAGTAAGATCTTCACTGCTCATTACACAACATTTTAAACACTGCCCCCCCCCCAAAGTAATTCACATCTACGGACAACACACCGTTTCCAACGGCGCTTCCATTTTAGGAAGCTTGAGACGCACTTCCTCGGATAGCATGCGTATCTCTCGTTGCACTGTCCTGAATCTCCTCTATGGTCTGGAAACAACGTCCATTCAAGGTGGTTTTTAGTTTGGGAAACAGGTGCGGAGAATATGGTGGATGGGGCACAATGATAGTATGGATTTTGCTAGATAACTGCGGACAAGGAGCGCCGTGTGAGCCCGTGCACGGTCATGATGTAACATCCAAGTCTGGTTTCCCCTCAGTTCCTTCGTTAGGCAATAAAGGAGGCATGAATTTTTCACTAACATGACGCACCAAAATGTTATCACCTGAAAGTTTTGATCAAACACTGATGCTCACTTCGTCAGCAAATTCTCCAACAGTTGAACGACGATTTCCATTGATCCCAGCATGAACTCTCTTAACGATGTCATCGTCTGTTGAGCTGGAAGGTCGCCCAAGCTTGCGATCATCACTGACCGGCATTCTACCGTGTTCGCAACGTTTAAACATAACACTGAGTGCGGCTCATAGAGTCTTCTCTGTATGCTAAGCTAAACAAATGTAAGGTCGCCGTGAAAGTTTTGCCGAGCTTGTAGCAAGGTTTCACACCACAGACATGTTGCTGTTCAAGCTTTATCACTGTCACTTCGAACTGGGCAGCGTTTGGTGTTTCCTGACTGTCGGGCTGAGGTCCCAAGGATGACGATGAACACGTTTATAGTTGGACACATGCTGACATGGCATAGAGCCGACCGCAATAGCGCTCGTGCTGTGAGTTCCTTTGTCCCTCTTGATTAGTTTCCCACTCCATGGATAATATGATATGCATAGAATTACAGTGCTAACTTTTTAACTGTTGAATCCCGTAATGTTTAGTATCTCGTTTTTTCATACATCTTATCTTTTTGTATTGCGGCACAAAAACTGAAGTGTACTTTAGGTAACGTGTAGTGATGAGGAGACCACTTTAACACCAATCCAACGTGCAGCTAAGCAGTTGATCAATTTAGTGACTGTAGCTCGCCAGCTAACGGACAAAGCGAAACGCAGTTAATGGCAGTTTGTTGTCTCTGTGGCCACAGAACACTTCTTCTGTTGATTGGCGCTACTTCCAAAGTCCACTTGCATTAGAACACAAATGCGATGTAAGTACAAGTCGTCCAAACCATAGGTAAGAGAAAATTTTCAGTAAGTGAAGGAATATTTGAAAAAGATAGACGGCCGACCAGTTCTGGAGGCCACTAACTCGTAAATTGGGCCGCTTATTGTTCGGACTATCATGTAGGCTCACCGGTTATGGCATCATCATTTTTCGAATCTCATTAACTAGCCTAGAATGCCGCGTTTCGCCTTTTACCTTCGAGAAGATTCAACATGAATCGAGACTTGTGTGGTAGAACGAAGCAGCTGGACTCGACGGTTTGGTGTAAGCAACACACTAAAGTGACCAGCAATCGTTCCCACATGCGAGTGGCAAGGGACTCAAGTACCCGTTCGTTTGGCAAACGTGTCGTGTTACCAACCGGAGGTCATCGAACAGCCATTGACTGATCATACATACAGAAAGTATGCGAACGTATCGATGATAAATTGCCTCATCCCTCGGATATGATGCAAAACCAGCTCGAGACCCAGAAACCGATCACACATGCAAGGATGTGAGACACCATATTTTGCCGAAAAAGTAGCACGCTTAGTTGCGGTGCAAATCAGTACTCGATGGAAGCTCAGTTTGATTTTTTGTGCCTTCGGAGAGCTACGCGACAGATGGTGACGACTCGGTCGTGGCTGTTTCCATCGCTTTATGCAGTGACATGTTGCGCTGTAGACGAGTTTTCAAATCGTTATAATCGTGTCAGAAAAATACCGGGACCTCAGAACAAATATCACCATTACTTGGAAACTGTTCAGAAATAGTTCGCTGATCTCCAGATGAGTGGAAGCAGTGATAATGAGGCATGCATTTACATTGAGAAACAGATGTTGACGTAAGGGATACGAATCATTATGTGGCAGGTACTAAGGTCGTAAAGATTATCCCCATGAGTCATGTAAAACTTGCCGGAATAGCTAAGCGGAAAGGGGACAGTGGGAGCTGCGTCCAAGCAGGGGACAGTAACATAGAGTGGTGTGAACAGAGTATATGAAAGCTCATTAAAAGAGAGAAGGATATAACACAGGCGATCATGATCAAAAGAAGATATATTAAACGCACTAGGATAAAAATACGGTGATTGAACAAACGCACTAAAGTACGATCAAGCAATTAGGTGGAAAGAAAAAAAGCGAAGTGAAACGCGGCGTATGATTCGATGGCGAATGGAGTAGCATCAGGTGACAACAAGTAATCAACAGGTTAAATGATGCAAAACAAAGCACAGACGTCTGAGAAGAACTGATTTACACTACTGGAGCAAAGTGACGCGCCAAAACAGCAAGCAACGTACAAATGCTAGGTGGCAGAGACTAGCGTCCGGCTGTGGAGACAGCGTGCATGAATAGTTTACAATGAGTGAAGTGGGCGCGGCTTGAGTCCGAAACCATGGTTGATACGTTCGGTGTGTGGTCGGTCTGCTGCAGACGCAGTGGCCCAATGACCGGAGTATATAGTGAATCAATTGGACCCCGAGTAGTGCTAATCAAAATTGATCTAACTGGACAACGGAGTGCTGCGCCTTGGAGCTCAAAACAGACAGAATTCTCAGTGGATCGGCGGGCAAACCACTGACGGGTGGGATACGTACCGACAAGGAAGTAGATGGTGGTGTTCTGTGTGCGCAAGCAGATCAACGATGCAACTCGGATGGGACACAGCGCATTCCGTAGCCGCCATTACCACCACCACCACCACCACCAGCGCTGCTGGCGTTCGGGTGATTATGGCCAGTGGTAGGGTGGCCGACAGTATTGCCGGAAGGATTGACGAATTGTGAGTGAAGCGCTGAATTTTGTACACCATTACTAGTTACGTGAGCGTGTTGGATCATCGGCTGTTGCGGCTGCTGTCGCTGACCGACTTGGTTGTGTGTCCCCCCACGACGGTCGTTGGGCATTAGCAGACGCATCAGTTCCAAATCATTTGTCGCGTCCATGTTGCGATCACCGCCCTCGTGATTGTGTTTGTTGTTGTCGCCGTTGTCAATACAATTACCCTTCGCGCCGGAAGCAATAGCAGTGGAGGGATTCGGGTTGGAGATATTTGTTCGCAGTAAAGCCCAATCGAACACGTAATCCAGAGCGTAGTTCAAACTCTGGAATAGTCTTCGGAACATTCCCCGAAGGAAGGGATAATCTGGTGCACTGTCAAATTTCAAAGCACGTGCGTAGTGCAGATACTTCTCAAACTCCACTGCATAGCCCTTACATAACTGTTCCGGAGAAGTGGTCAGCTTCTTTTCGTAGATTCTTTCATATTTTTGTTTCTTTGTGTGAGCCTAGGGAAAAAGTGAAATAGAAAAATATTAGACTAGCCTGAACGGTGTGTAGGTTTATGGCGTAGATGTGAAACCAGTAGACGCATCAATCGTGTTCACAAAGGCGTATTGCAATGAATAAGAGACTACTTTGTTCTCGTCGGCCTTTAGCCTAGAGGTGACGAGCTTGTCACGTAATCTTGCGGCGCTGGTTCGAATCCCCGTAGTGGTGGGCGTCCTCGCGGTATACTCAGCCGGCGTGTGACTGGTGGTGGTCGCACGGCAGCGAAGCGCCGTACAGCTGATCCTACTTTGTTCTCACCATAGTATGCGCTCAAACAAATAAACTGGTATTATTGGGTTTTGAAACACTGTGTTTGGATTGTGATATGTCACAATTCTCGAAGATGGTCACTAATGAGCATCGGAAAGCTGTAAAGGAATTAACATCGAATCCTGACATTGTGCTAAATCGGCCGGATAAAGGGTCGGGTTGAGTACTGATTGACAGGTCCGACTACATGGAGATGCATGCCATTTTGCATGATACGACTAAATTCAGACTTGATCCAATACAAAAGGACAGCACGATACAAGATGAAACCAAACTCATCAAATCACTAAAAGAGCTGAAACGCTGTAAATATATTGATGGCTGTACGCTCGAGAGGCTAACCCGTGTGGATCGCATCCACCTCGCCTGTACGGATTGCCGAAAGTGCATAAGCCCAAGGTGCCACTGCGTCCGATCATCGGTATGTCTGGCTCCTCCGTGCACTCAGTTGCTACATGGCTTGTAGGATTGTTTGAGCTGCTACACAAGAAATTATCAGCCCATAATGAGAGTGATTCAATTGAATTTATTAAAGAAAGACAAAATTGAAAGACAAAATGATGCTTTCCTTTGACGTAAAATCACTTTTCACAAATGTTCTTTTGCTTGAAACTGTGAACTTTATTTGTGATTACATAGCTGGTAACGTTGCCACTGTAATCCCTGTGCAAAAGATCAAAGAACTAATCTTATGCTGTACCTTTAACAAGCAGCTATTATTCGTAGGAAAGTACTATAGACAAATAGATGGAGTTGCAATGGGGCCGTCGTTAAAGCCGCTACTTGCCGATTTCTTCCTGCTAAAAGTTGAGCGTGGCCCTATCCGGCACCATATCAATTCCCTTCATCTCTGTCGGCGGTATATGGATGATACGTTCATCGTGTAAGATTCCCACGTCGATCGCGCTGTTGCTGGACCAGTTTAACCAAGCACATCCATCAGTAAAATCCACTTCCGAGCCAAAGAATGATGGTTTTTTGGATGTTTTGTTGCAATGTCGAACCGATGGCTCGCTCGAGAGAATCTTCCGTAAAACAACCTGGGTTGGTCAGTACATGCAATTGCTTACTGCGTTGTCTGTACTATCGGGCCGCAAGAATTTTCAGTCCAGAAACGCTAGAAGCGGAAAGTTTATTCAAGACTCTGCAGAGCAACGGGTATCCCGCGACGTTTACCAAAAAATATTCCGCTGTTTCAGATCAAATTAATGCGATACCGACTACAAGAAAGCTGTTTACCTCTCAGTTCCTTTCAAAGGAGATACCGGTTTCAACTTACTGAATAGGAGATTATCATCGGCGGTGAGCAAAACAGATCCAGTCGCTAAAGTTTATATATTTGCTGAAACTGTCCCGCTCATGACCCAATGCCTTAAAAATAGAATCTCGGCTCGTTCCGAATCTTTGTTCTATATCAATTCACCCGCAACTGTGGTGTAAGGTACCTCGGGCACACGACCAGGCGTCTATTTAGGCGAATAGCGGAGCATTGCCCTGTGTCTTTGCAACATGTTATGGTTAAGAATGTCCGCAGCTTGATCCTCGAACATCTGCTTAGTATCGGTCATCAGATTCGGATTAATGACGCATTCAAGGTAGTCTACACGGTATCGAGGCGCAACCCCAAAGGAATCAGAAAGCGCTGAAGCCACTGAAATCAGAATACTTCAGCCGGATTTGTGCAATCAGAGAACACTGATAAAATCTATACTGTTGTCGTGGCCGTAATATCGGACAGCGGTTACAACTGTGAGTGAGCACTGTATACCTACCGGCCGATGCGCCTGTGCTTTGTGCGTGTATTCGTCTTTGCGCGTGCTCGCGCGACTCATGACATCTGACTGTATCGACTGGACTAATGATTGAGTTCGTTGAGTCAACCGATCACATCCCCAGCGTTCGCTTAGATGTCACGTTTATCTGTCTTGTAATTGTATTTGTCTGAAGTGAATTGCAGAAAAGAGTTATCTACGTAAGTGCTGTGCTTTAATTTAGAGAGTCATTTAGAGTGAATGGAGTAAATCCCGGCCATTACTGGGGCTAGCATGTCCAGCGTTGCCCGAAAAACTAGATGATCTAGTGATCATCAAGGTGACAGCCCATATTCCGCAAGGCCAAACAAGGACGAAAGCGATCGTGTAATGTGATGTTCGGAAAGATAAACTCAGACAGCCAACGTTTCGATAAGAACAGGGGTATCTCTTGCGTGATATTTTCCTACAGGCTACTTTGTATGGCAGAAAATCATCATCATCATCATCAATACACGTTAACTGAAGGTGAGAAACACCTCATATGATGTGCTGCAATACAAAAAATAAGATACTAAAACACCACAAAAATAGCAAAAATTAAGCAATACAATGTCAAATATCACATTATTCGTTTGCTATGAGATGGAGACTGGAAGGAGGATCTAAAGGAGAGGGGGGTGAACGAAGAAACTCAGCACAAACGCCATTGGGGCCGGCGCTTTGCCATAACAAAGAACCAAGCAAACGCGTACACCTTCCATGGAACCCCAGCTCGGTAGTCGAGATGCACCAACAGACGCCAACTTCGAGGTGAGGGCTTTCATTCCTCTTGACCAAGTTATCACTTGGCCTACCCTCCTTCGTCGCCCGGTTACCGAGTGGTCTGCGCGCCTCGTTTGCAACCATAAGGTCCCGGTAAGAATGCGCGTAGGGGTGGGCGTTCTCGCGGTACACACAGCCCGTGTGCGACCGGTGATGGTCGCGAGGCAGATAAGCGTCCTTACGGCGTACAGCTGACACGTTATCATTAATACACCATATATATATATATATATATATATATATATATATATATATGTATATATATATATATGTACGCTGAGGCTGATGTTGTATTCTTGATGCTTGTTCACCGCAGCTGGGCTAAACCAACTTACACTTAAACTAGGTCTTTTTAAGCTGGCTAAATTTCATTCCACTTTAGTTGGTTTGTTCTGCCTACCTGAATACTCTTCTATTAAACGTTGCTTACATTAATTGCACTTATCTTCGGTAAATTTGTTACGTTTTGTAGCATTTCTAACTTGTGGACATTTTTTTCCTTATCGCGGATTCGTTGCTAACCAACTTACTTCATATGCTTATTTAGCTTAGAGTTATGCCACCGTATCTGTATGCATTATTGGATTTGTTTTATTTCATCTTGTCGTTCCAGGTGATTGGCTGTTGCTTGATATCCCCGGTGTGGCTGCACTTGATGTGCATGTTGACAAGGTGCCTACCTGTCTATTACCCACTACCTCGTCCATACTGGCTCCAGGAGACAGTTGATTGTTGCTGGAGTGGACGGGGTGCACGGTCCTTGTGGCCGTGCTAGGCTCGAAGAGTGTTTCCATGCACCAAGTGTGGAGCGGAATACGATCCAGCCACCGCCTTGTGTGCGCTTGATTCCCAAATACAGCGTGTTTGTGTTTGCCTGTGAAACAGTGTGCGCCGGCTCCGCTGATGAAACAGGGCTCCCAACCACATGCCTCCCGGTCTTATTCCCTCGGGTTTACACTGGATATGGGGTGTGTGGTTAGAGCTGTGGGTGGTGCAGCGCAAGCCACCTATTATCCCTCGGGGATATCAAGCAACAGCCAATCACTTGAGAGAAAGCTAACAAAGAAAAGAAATCGAGTAATGCATACGGAAGCGTGACAAAAATCTTAAATTAATGAGCATATGAAATAAGTTGTTAACAAACGATCCGAGATAAGTTCAGAGGGTCAGAAAGTATATTTTACGAAAATGACACAAACGCGAAAATGTTATCGAAATTTACTACAATTGGCTTAAGCGAGTTGTGCAGGTTTAAAGAAGAGCGTGCAGGTGGACATTTATTTGAGAAAGAAAAGCATTAGGACAAAAATTAAAACCCACCACCTGAAGTAAAGAGACTCAACATGCGAGCATGCGGTTCGTAAATCGAATGCAACGTACCTAAAAACGCTGCGTCGGTTCTGCCTACGATATCTGCGGGACGCGTCGTCGTTTCGGTGTTGGCCCCGAGTGGCCTCGCTCATGGCTCACTAGGCCTGTCTGATTCAGGCACTCGCGAGCGCACGTGCTACAGCACCATGTGCTCGATGTCGATTGAATACAATCCATCTGCGCCTGTTGCTTTCGCAATTGCCGCTTCTTCTCTGCGTGCACGAGGGATTTCTTTTGCACGTCCGCAACGGCATTCGTGAGCAGATCGCGCCATGCACGCCGATCAACCACCCTCAATCCCCATGACCTGCGATCAAGATTGGAACGTGACAGGCTCAGTTTGATCTTGTCTTAGTAATGAAGCTTCGGTTTCCCCACATGCTGCTTCCAAACACTTAGCTGACCATATAATAGCTGCTTCGGCATCCGGGTAGAATTCATACGCCACCCATGACCGAGCCAGCTCAGGTGTCTCAACTAAAGTATGCACTCCACTGAATACATTCCACTTCAGCGTAAAACTTCCCTGCCTGCAACTCTGTCGAATCAGCCGATGAGCATAATCCGTCGCAAACACGGCCTATGGGACGGCTAGATATATCCCACATATTGCCGGTACATCGTCCACAATGCACTGCCGTATAGAAGAACGGACAGCACCATGGATTTGTACACCATCAGCTTCGTGCCAATGCTAAGCTGATGGTTGTTCCACACTCGGTACTCAAGCTTCCCGAATGTCGCCGCTGCCTTCGACACGCGGATACACAGCTCACTGCGTATCTGCTGATCAGTCGACACCACACTCCCAAGGTAGCAGAAGCGGGACGTGGTTTGCAATACGTCAACACCAATGCTGATTTGCGGCACCATTGCAGATTGCATTTCCAGTGAATGCTGAAAGAGACACACAGTTTTGCTTGTGTTGATGGTAAGCCTGAATTTGGCCGTTGTCGAAGTCAGAGCAACCAATCCGCGCTGTGTGCAAACTAGGCACAGACGTCAGCAAACAGAAACATACGGATAGCTGTCTCACAGACTAGAGCTCTCGCACCGAAACGACGGATGTACAGCAACACACCATCAATATGGTGCTCCACACGAACACTGTAATCACAAGCCGCATCGAAAGCACAAGACATCATGGCATGAGGATAAACATTAAACATGGCAGAAGATAAAACACAGATTCGATTCCCACCAGAGACAACTGCAGTTTTCGTAGGGTTGTCCACTCAGTTGCACCCTAGCCCGCATACCACTGTACAGGTATGCAGTTAAAGTTACAAGCTTACTCGGACAGCCAAATTTACCCAACACCAGCCACAATGACTCGCGGTTTATCGCATCAAATGTTTCGATAAAATCAACAAAAACCGAGTACAACGACTGGTGTTGTTCCCTAAAGTTTTACTGCAAATGAAAAGCCACAAACACCATACCTATAGTGCTGCGACCCGAGCGGAATCTGCACTGCTCTTCCGCCACGTTCGGTTCCACAACCTGACTGACGCGGCGGTTGAGCAGGATCCGGGCAATCACCTTGCCCACACAACTCAGTAAGCTGATACCACGATAATTCGTGCAACATTGCTTGCTACCTTTGCCCTTGTACAGTGGTAGCACAAGGGTATCCTTCAGCTCAGGGGTCACCTCCTCCACAATCCATACGCGTTGCACCAAGTGGTGCAGCGCAATCACCAACGTGGGTCCGCCGTGTTTCAATACTTCAGGTGGGATCCTGTCGGCTCCGGCACATTTGAAGTTTCGCAGCTGAGTAAGTGCTCTCTGCGTCTCATCCAGTGTCGGTGTGTCCGACAGAATCGTCTTTACATCGTGCTGCTTCAGGCCGTTCAATGTAGGCCAGTCGATCTCTGAACGGTTGTTCAAGAGACAGTGTTTCCGCCAGATCTGCATTATGTCTGCAGTCTGTGTGCAGGTAGCGCCTGAACTAGCGTTCTTAGCCGATCCAATCTCGTTCTATACACCGTCTTCAAGGAGTCAAAGAATTCCTTGTGTTGGCGGCGTTCGGCGTAGCATTTCATCTGCTTCGCCTTCTCCGTCCACCGTGCAATTTTTATGCGACGGAGCTCTCGGGTCAGTCACCGTTGAAATTTGCGAAACTGACTATTCTTCCCCAAGTCACTGGGGTCTGCCACATGGGCAGCAAATGCTGCATTATTCTCCGACACCAGTGCGCCAATCGTCGCACTGTTCTCATCAAACCAATCAGGCCGCTTAAAGTTTGTGGTCACCTCGGAAGCAGTTGTTACTTGGTCGCCTACTGTGGCTATGCATTCCACATCACACAGTCGTGCTGCCTTCGGCTTCTCTAGCTCATTACGTTTCTCCACAAGACCGAGGGAGAGAATGTTAAATTTACGCCGATTCAAGACGGGAATGTAACACATAGATTTACGAAAATATATGTACAGTTTGGTCCGCACTAGTTTGTGATCAGTGCCACACTCAGCTTCACGCAGTACACGTGCCATGCGCAGTTCACGGCGTAAAGCTGCCGGCTTTTGTTCAGGTCTTTTCATATATTTGCTTCTCTTTAGTGTATCGACTAAAGTAGCTGTACCAATAGCAGTGAGCCGGTATTATGTACCACGGTTCACTGCCAAAACATCACCAGAAGTCTAGTACGGCCGGTGACGATGCGGCGTATGTACCCAAGTACTTGGGAGTTCACCGCGGAGAACTTCATCAATAAACGTTCACTAGCTATATTTAGTACGAATACATCTTCACAAATGTTTCCCAGGCACATCTGTAGTTGGCCTGGATGAAATGAGTACACCAGTTTAACGTCATCTGCAAACAGAAATGGGTGTCCATATTTGATCGGGTCGCATACACTGTTTAGGTAGAGTAGGAAAAGTAGTGGTCCGAGCACCCTCCCCTGGAAGGCGCCGCTGGATTTGTTTCGGTGTAGAATATTGCTGACCGATTCTAACTACCCGGGGTTGGACCGTGTAGGTTTGAGTCGAACCAGTTCAGCAGAGGATTTCCAATTCCATTTGACCCTAGAGCAGATAGCAGTGGCTTGTGCGGTACGCGGTCGACCACTTTTTGCATGCTAAACAGAAGTATAATGATTGTCATTTCTTTGTCAATCATAGTCGTGACGTGATCGAGGAATTGTAGGTGGCAGCTAACGCAGGAGCGTTTTGAGAGAAAGCCATGTTGAGAGGGGCTGATCAGACCCAATCTTGCAAGAGATTGAACGATGTTCTTGACTATTATCTTGGAAGCAGTAGGCGTGATGTATTGGGCGGTAGCTTGACACCTTATTTATTGGGCTATCCTTGTGCTCAAGCATTAGAATAGATTGCTTCCATTGAGTTGGAAGGCAGCCAGTAGTGAGAGGTGTGAAGATGTTTAATAACAGTAGAGCGAGGTTTTTTCTCCGAGTTTTATAACAGTTGGGGATATGCCATCTGGGCCTGGATGAATTGATAGTTTTATGGATGCAATGGCACTTTGCACCTCACTTAACATCACAGGGATATTGCAATATAGTTCGGTTGTTCTTTTTGAAAGTAGAGGATGAAATGGCTGAGTGTTGGGGAGAAAACAGAAGGCAAAACTAGAGTTGATAGACTCGCATATGCAGATGTCGCGCGTTCTTGAATCATCGTCTAGTGTCAACGTTTCAATTTCCTGATGGAGTCTAGGGTTCCTTCTTTTGA
Organism: Dicrocoelium dendriticum; assembly: GCA_944474145.2. NCBI lineage: Eukaryota > Metazoa > Platyhelminthes > Trematoda > Plagiorchiida > Dicrocoeliidae > Dicrocoelium > Dicrocoelium dendriticum. Next base: position 1,917,702 of record OX104071.1, read on the forward strand.
GTAGTTGCATCAATGTACGTACTTCCTCAGGATTTCTAAGTACCAGACGTTCTTCCTTGATTTTGGCCGTTTGGGTTAAACATTGTAGATGTAGCAGATTCTCGTGTATTTGTAGTAAAGTAGCGAAGTTTTTCTCCTTGAAATATCGCGATGTAAGTTTCTTTAGTTTGGTTGTGGGTTTGTACAGAAGCTTGAGGCCACCACTATATTCATGAGTATTTTTCCATACAGTAGGTGTCAGTAGATCCACACCAAGGGCAATGTTTTTAATAAACTCATTTGTAGCCACAGTAGGGTTGTGAGTTAGGAATGATCTACTCCAATTCATGGTGCATATAAGTTCATTAAATGAGTTCCAGTCCACACGATGGTGGTCGCGAATGGGTGTTAGCATTTCACTTGGTGGTTTAGTTGAATCTATGGTCATATCACAAAGCACCGTGTTGTGATCACAGCCAGGTGGATTATCAATGAATATATAAGCGTAAGAGATGCTCACAGTGAATACAAGGTCTGAGGTAGTGCTACTTCTGGTTGCTTCGCTAACATGCTGGTTCCAGTCAGAGGTGAATACATGAGATGATTTCCTCAATCCCCGCAGTGTTTCTGAGTGTAGGCAGCATCCAGGTAACATGTGGTACGTTGAAATCTCTACACATAATTTTGGATTTGTATGTGGTCCTGGAAGCAGCATTTATCATAACGATTATATATATATATATGTATATATATATATATATGTATATATATATATAAATATATATATATATATGTAATAGGTAGACAGCCGACTTAATTTACTAGCTCAAGAATGACCCGAGCACCAAAGTGCGGTGTCCTCTGGATACGTGAATTGCATAGCTTAAGCGATGGAAAAAAATAAGGGAAATGTAAAAATGTGTAAAAAGCGATTCAGAGAAGTTGGAAGAAAGCAGATGAATCTTCGAATGAAAATAACAATGGAAAGTTGTAAAAGCGTCACTGATCCCGTGTGATGTCATGCAGGATAAAGTAGGTACCAAATGATGGAGTACATCGTGAGGTAGTGCAACAAGTATCGGTAAGACGCCGGTACGGCGCATTGGCGCTTGATTAACAAGCAGACACCGACGGTCACTTGTAGTTTAAGGATAGTGCCACATCACCTCCACCCACGTCGACCTTTGAACTACAACCTAAAGGACACGGGCATGTCCGCTTCTGAGGTCCCAAGTAAAGAAGTCGACGTCAGTCAACTAGACTCATTGGTGGTAAGCATTCCCACCGAGTACAGTGGATTCGAACAGTTAAATCTTTACTGAGGGGAGGTAATTGAAATCGTCGAATGATCTGCAAAATAGTGAAAGCATCGGGTCAAAGTACCCTAACGGTTTCAGTTCAGATGGTGGAACCAAAGGCGGACCTAATGTTAACACAGCAAGTTGGAAAAAATTAAACTTGAACCGGTTAAGTGCGGTCTGGCGGACGTAGCCCCGATGAATTCCTTCAACAATTGAAGAGTCCGTAAATAGGGGAATGGTCAATTGAGTGGAGAGATTGACCGCCTGGCACAAAACGATCGCGGATCGACGGTGGCGCTCCCAGAAGATATAGAGATTAGTCATCGACTTTGGCGCTATTGTCTGTAAGAATCGGATCGCAAGGAAAATAGTTTAAAACATCAGTCACTAAGTTAAATGAGTAAGCCCCGCTTCCTACTTATAGACGATTTTAACTTCCGTCGAATATGGTGGCCTAAGATTCGACTTCTCCCCGGGCACAGTGAAATCGAGGTGCACTCTGCGGAAATGATATCCGAGACTGGGGCAGCAAACGTCTACCAACCGATACACGCTACACTGCATTCCACTCCATCGTGCTTAGACCTCATCATCATCAATACACGTTAGCTACGGGCGAGAAACACACATTAGCTAATGTGCCGCAATACGAAAAGACCACAGCATAAAAGATTCGAAAAGTGAGCAATAATATTAGAACACATACTAAATATGAGATCGTGATTGAAAGGGGAATCTAAAGATGGTGGACAAGGAAACTCACAATACAAACGCCATCGGGGCCGGCTCTTCTTTATATCACGAAGTGTTCATCGTCCTTGGGACCCCAGCTAGGCAGTCGGGACACACCAACCGACGCCAGCTTCGAAGAGAGGGTTTTCATTCCTCTCGACCAATTCATCGCTTGGCCTCCCCTCATATTCTTCCATCTACACCCCCGGCGCGCAAACACACGACGCGGCAGTCGGTGGGCTGGCGTGCGCAAAACGTGGCCCAGCGATCGGAGCCTGGTGGGTGATATAATGGTGCTGAGCTTGCGCCAAATCCGCGACGCCGAATACATTCATGGCTAACGCGGTGCTTCCAGCAGACATGAGCTAAGCTGTTTGGACCTACTAGTAACTAGTTGCGAGCAAGGTGTATATGATACTCAGGTCCTGAGACCCCTGGCAGCTAGTGACTACTAGATGATCTTAGCCAGTCCAGAGCTGTCGCTGCTCTACTCGCGTCCGCTAGAGCCATCTTACAACTACTGGAATACCGGCTTCGCTTTTCTTAATCAAGCCGCTAATGAAGTGGATTGGTTACTACCGTGTGATTCATCCGTAGAAGCCTGTCAGTCCGTTATAAACGGTGTGCAATCGTTGTGCGCTTGTTTCGCGCCGCGCAAACATAGGAATGCTGGATCAGTGAAGCCACAATGGTTCAACAAAGAGTATGGTCAACTGGCTCGACGACGACGCGTATTGTGAAATAAATTCCTCGTGTCTGGCTCTATCGAGGCTTACAAGAGGCAGTGGAATCTATGCAACATCACAAAAGTCAGAAAGCGTCAACATTTTGAAGAGAAGCTCGCAACCACAACGAAGTCAGCTCCCATGAAGATTTAGGGCTTACGTGAAGCGATGTCAGAAGCCCACAGGTGACCTAGAAATGTTAGACGGCACGGATAGACAGGCTCTGACTTCCAGCACCGAATGTGTATCGGCATTGGCGGCGCACTTCGTTTCCGAATTTACAGGTGGGCATGGGCGTATGCCGAGCTCGACGTGTGAAGCTCCTGCGGGACTCGAGTGCTTGGACTGTGATGTGGAAGATGTCCGTAATCTACTCACTAGTCTTGACGGCACGAAGCCTGCCGGACCTAACGATCTCCATCCGTTGCTTCTAAAATCCCTATCGGCCATCACCTCGCCCGCTGTGACTGATCTGTTAAACAGATCGTTGTCTCAAGCTGTATTTCCGATCGACTGGAAATGCCCGGTAGTGAAGCCGATTCCTAAGTGCGGCAACGTTACTAAGGTGGATAATCACCGGTGGATTTGCCTGACCTCTGTTTGGGAGAAAGCACTCGAGAACATTGTAAGAAACGGTTTTCTCAAGCTGTCGGAGTCGAAAGACCTAAGGTTCGTGCAGCACAGTTTCGTGAAGAGCTGCTCCTGCAACATCAACCTGCTGTCGACGCGGCACGGATGCTTGAAAGCGTAGAGCCAGGGGAAACAGTGGATGTTATCTACGTCGATTTCAGTAAAACTTTCGATAAAGTGAAGCACGAGGTCCTCCTCCACAAGCTGAGGATGTGTGGTGTTAGTGGCGCATTGCATCAGGGGATCAGTGACTTCCTCATTGGGAAAAATGGCGGAATGGTACCCTTCCAATAGCTGCTTCCCCCAAGAAACAGTACTGGGGCCGATTTTGTTCCTGATCCACATAAACGAAGTAAATCAGCTTCTTCGGTCGCCCTATGCATTGTTTGCAGACGACCTGAAGATATGGAGGATTACTGATTCTCCCGACGATTTTAAAGTCCTTCAGCAGGACTTCGACTGCCTGTCCCTGTGGTCTGCAGAAGTTGATATGCCGATCAACTCGGTTAAGTCATCATGTATAAGTCTGGGGAAGGTAATGGGCGTATGTACACCCTAGCCAGCGAGCCGCCGTATCCCACAAGTGCAGTAAAGAATCTAGGTGTACTCTCACGCTGTAAACTGAAGTTCGTCGACAACACGAATGAAGTGTACGGAAACGGACTACGCCTGCTTTAGGCACTTAGACGCAGCTTCTGCAATTGGTCTGAAGAGATGGTCACTCACCTGTGCTCTTCTATGATAAGACCGATGCTTGAGTAGGGCTCATCTACCTATTGTCCAATCACAATATGTGAGGTTCAGAGACTGGAACGGGTTCCGCATGTAGCTATCCGGCTTATCCACAGGTTACGAGGTATGTCGTACGAAGACCGATGTAGCAGACTAGGGCTGTATACCCTGATCTCATAATGACGCACCGGATATTGCACCTGGGCCACTTCCCTGTATTGAGGCCGCTGCTGCACGTTCGCGCACCAAGCGGCACATGCGGACAATGGTACAAACTGGTGGTACCGAATTTGAAGCGTATTACTGACCCTGCTGCTTTGAGCGTCTAGTGGTGAAATACTGGAGATAATAGTGGAGGCAAAATCGGTGTCGGGATTTAAGAGAATCCTCGAGGCGTACTATGCTGACTACACCCTATATGGTGTCGCAAACGGATGAGATGTAGTGCAGCTGTAACATGCTGTCACCGCGCAGGATCAGCGAAGTGATTCCGAGTAGGTGCCCGATCTAACCACGATAGAACAACACGGAGCTATATCTTCTCGTTCTCTAATTTCAGCATTCACGGATACCATGAAGCTGATGTCCGGTAGCTTTAATTCAGTTCTGCAGCTATGACACGTACGTCAGGGTGTAGCGGACCCGATTGCTTAAACACCTGTCGCCGAAATAACAATAATATTATTAAGAATAAGAATAATGCCAAAATGAACAAGTGAAATCAGATGAAGTGGTCATGGGCTAAAAATAAGGAAACAAATGCAAGAGCATCACAGGCGCTTGCCGCAAACCCTCACAATGTCGGAGACATGAAGGTAGTGTGCAGTAGTGCACTTTTCTGGGGCGTTGGTCTTTAGTAAGCAATGCCATAAACGAGACAAACGAAGTTTGGGTGTTAATAAATGCGGCGATGTTCAGGGAGTTTGGAGAGCGTAACCAGTTGATCCACACGCGTTCGGCTGGGACGGAAACCAGTGCGCAGCACATCATCACCATCACCATACTACACGTAAACCGGAGGTAAGTAACATCGCAGCGATGGTGCCGCAAAACATTTCAATTACATGATAGGAGAAAGAGAATAAAAGAAAAAATAACAAAAGCAAAACAGAGTAATACATTTTCAATATCCTGAAATAAGTATCCGTGAATAAGCCAGCAAATCGTACCGATGCTTCTCTATCGCACGAACACCACCAGTCGTGCGTGGGCTGGGGTAATGCGAAGCCGCCGCACCTAAGTAAATTCGAACCCGCGATCGGGTCAGAAGGCAGGTGCCTTAACCGACTGAAAGAATTTAATGCAAATCGGTTTTGAACATGCCCTAATGGCGACGACGTTTCGCTCTAGTTAATAGCTTCTTCAATCCAGGCTGCCACAATGCAAAATATTATGCGTCCGGACTGAGACCATCGTTGGAGAAGAATGAGCAAAAAAGCTTATGACGCAAAGACCACCAACGTCGGTTCTTCGCTGTCAATAAGTGTACTCAGCCAAACTCGTTCATCGTCCTTCACGCTCCAATTCAGCAGTCAGGGTAGACCAATTGAAGCCCATTTTTAAGTGGGAGATTTCATTCCTCATGACCAAGTCATTGACTGGTCCCCCCTTTTCATCGTCCAACTACACCAGAAAGCGCAAACAACAAAGTCGCGAAGGTCGGTGTGCTGGTATGCGTAACACACGGCCGATCCATCGGAGCATGGCACTGAGCGATCCACTTTTTGACTCAATTTGCGTCAAAAAACAAGACGGTTAACGCAATTATGCCGAATATAATTAGCTTATTTACCTTCTTCGACCTCATAAGTTAAGTTTTGCAACTGGATGGTAACATTGCAGACGCTACACTTCAGGGTGAGTTATAATGGCGACCCACCTTAATCGTTTCTCGACATTAAGGTGTCATCGATTCAGTGAACCAATGTGCCTATGGGGAATGTTAAATCACAAGTGTGCCCGAAAAAGCAAACAGCACCACCACACTTCACGCGTGCAGTTTAAGCTTATGGGAAAGTGCTGTCGCCTTTCAATATCCCTAGCCGTATGAGACAAGAATGCCAGTCGCCACCTTTCCTCTCCCACTTCACTATTGACAAACTATGGGAACTGCGTTCACCGAGCACGACTAAAGGTGTGGAACTGCTTCTAAATGATCGATTTCTCGACTTGGTATTGACAGCCCACAAACGCGTTGGGCAAGACTGGGTGTCAATCATTTCGGGCTTTGCACCCACAAAATTCAAGATTTTCCTCTGGATTGGAAGGGAACGCCCCCCCCCCCACACACACACACCGACTCTTGGGGGTAGTATGATTCAACAAATGATGATAGACTGCAAAGTACTATGGATACCAGTGGTTTGGAAGCAACCTAAAAGAGACAGATCCCCCAGTGATTTACGCATGAAACAGGAGCTGCTTCTTGAAAATCGGGACCATGAGCAATTCAACCAACGATGAGAGCGCTTCATTTTCATACTAGATTGGAGAACAAGGTCAACTGGTTTACGATTATTACGCTTCCGTATCTGAACTTGTGATGGAATCCGTCTTGGCCGGCAGCCTTGAACCGCTTCGTGTTGAATCTCAAGACGGACTTCCATGTAGTTGGATGGATCCGGTTGGATGAAGCAGGGTAGGCAACTGGATATGCGATGCTTACAAACGGATGGCCCAGCGGCTCCACTGGTTGTTGATCGAAGATCCTACTGCCACGCAAAAAACCTCACTGACACCAAAATTCCTGTGACTGGCTGCTAAATAGCGGTGAATCACTTTCGTCACTCCGATCATTTGTGACCCATTATAGGGAGGGTGCCTGTTAGATGAAAATGCGACGCGTGCTGCGACACTGACGCTGAACCGGGAAAAACTCGAACCAACCAGTTGGTACCCGGCAACTCAGTTGGGTCAAATGAATATTGATGATTAGATACAAGCTTGAAAGTAAAGCTTTAGGCGATCGTTCACCTAGTAGCGGAGTGATTCAAGCGTTTATCTTGTGAAGCACATGGTAATATTAGTAGTAGTAGTCTTAGCAACGGTCTAACGAATAGACATTGAGCCAAACAAAATCAAGGCAATCACTGGGGGAATACAGGTTTAATCAGCGCACCATCATCCTCATCATGGCACACTAGTTAGTGAGCAACACACTTCAGCTACAGCGCAGCAAGGAGAACGGAACACTTATGTCGTTTTATTACATATGCCATTTTTTAAATGTTTTGTCTTTTTTAATGGCTAAGCACTAAGCATCCGAATAGAAATAAGTATGCACACCGATCTTCGATTGCGCGCCACAAACTGAATTGTTTCCAACCGTCAGCACTCCCCGTTCTTTGGTCCCCAACCAGGCAGACGTGTGGATCCAACGGCAGCAAGACCTGAAGTCAATGATTTCATATGCCGTCGCCCAGTGGGTGGCTGACCGCCACGTGGTCACATCCAGCCAAGTCCTGCGGGAGCGAATAGGGCGCGATAAGGTAAATGTTCAGCTGACATGCGCAGGACGTGACCGAACCATTTTAACTGGCGCGGTAAAGCTAGCTTATTGAAGGGAATACACGCATTCAATAAGACACTACGTCTGACTTCACTGCTACAGATCCGTTGTTGCCACCACACACAAGCACCCATCGTCGGGAGCCGATAGCCAGCGCATGTCAATTACAAGAACTGGCCACGACTCACTTCCACAGAGCAACACCGCCCGAACACTAGCATTGTAAAGGCGAAGCTTTACCAAGAGAAAAACATCACAACGAGGCGACAAGTGTTTCAATTTGCCAAATGCCGACAAAGCTTTGGCGATGCGAAAAGAAATTGCCTTCCCAATGGTACCACCAACAGACATACAGGTGCCCAGGTACACAAATCTATCCACTTGTTCAAGCTGTATACCTTCAATAGTGAGTACAGGAACGGGAGTGCCAATCCTGGAGCAGCCCTTCCCAATTCGACGGGGCGAAACACATTGCGTACTTAGATACCTCAATCGCCAAACGGTTTAGAATGGTTTGCATACCGTGGGAGTCATTAATAAGTAAGGTGATGTCATCAGCATAATCTAAGTCAGTCGCTCGCTTGCCCGATAGTAGCTGTATACCAAAATGTTAGTAACCTTCCAGAGCTCTCGACAGGATGTCTTCAATCGCAACAAAGAAGAGGAAACGGGGCATAGAGCAACCCTGTCGTACATCGCTTTTGACAGCAAAGGACGACGAAAGCTTGCCATAAACCCTCGCTCTGCCGGAAATGTGGAGGTAGAGAGCACGCAAAATGGCGGTATACTTTTCCGGGACCCCATTCTTCAGCAAGCAAAGCCAAAACGAAGGTCGATCAACCGTGTCGAATGCATCACGGATAGTAAGCCTCCGGTAGATGTCATGGTGTTCGAGGATTTGGTGGAGTGTGAATATTTGATCCATACACCCGCGTTCAGGACGGAAGCTAGCTTATTCGTCCCGGTACTGCGATTCACGAATAGGAGAGTCTGCGGAGCAGAATGGATACTAATAGCTTGGATGAAACCGAAATGAGACTAATCCCCCAGTGATTGGTGTATGAAATGCGAGCACCATTGTTAAAAATTGGGACGACAACTGATTCGCCCAGGAAGAAGGAACCTTTTCTTCATGCCAGATTTCAGAGAACAATGAGGTTAGTTGGCTAATCATAACTGAGCCCCCATACTTGAACAGCTTCGGAAGAAGTCCGTCTGAGTCGGCAGTCTTGAATGGTTTTAAGTGTCGAATCGCAAGGCAAACTTCCGCTTCGCCGAGTGGATCATGTGACGGCCCAGGGCGGGCAGATAGGCTCACCAGGGATACAAGTGGACGAGGAGAGCCAAGTGAACTGCAAATGAAAAAGTTCGGCCCATCGATCCAGGCGTCTCTGTAGGTTAGGAATCGGCGAACCATCCGCTTCGCAAATCGTCTCACTGTTGTGGTCAGTGGACAGAATGAGCTGGAATAAACTTATGAGTATTGCCAGAGAGGGCGGCGGCCTCTATCGCTGTAGCACGCTAAGATCCCCAAGAATTACGACCACTGCGTAGGCTTTGTTGGGGCTGCCGAGTGACAGAACGGCACACTTCATTACGATTAGACTCCAATGGGATACTTCTGTGGCAGTCAAGTAGATCCAAGGAACGCATGGATCAAACAATTGACAATCAACCAGCCATTTGAACGGATGCTTCGCTGCCATACAACCATGACCTACGGAATGAAGAACAACAAGAGGGGAAGGGGACTTACCTGAAAACCTTAATGCTCGAATCAAACATTCAGGGTCAAGACGCTTACACTTTGTCAACAACATACCATCACAGACAGCTGGCTATCGTGCAAAGATAAGGCGATATCCGCGAGACAGCTTCCTTGCGGCTTTCATTGATTCGCGTCATAATCGGCCATTACAGCATCAAACACACTTTGAACAGGAAATTCGAATAGGAGACGACAGCAGACTCGCCACTGGTGTCGGTTGCGAGCCATGTCCTGTAAAGTCACCAGCCAAGCACAGGGCGAGTCACGTGGACTCCAGCCTGGAAGGCGAGACGGACCGACGGCACCAAGTTTGGTCGTCAGTAACTTCATTTCCTGCTGCCAAGTCAATTTCTGTACACTTCGAGCTTTGCGCTACCATACATTTGGCATACAAAACAAGGCTCTTCTAGGTAAGCGGTGACCAGGCGTACGTAATACGTGCCCAAGTCAACACAATTTAATCAGTGCTATCTGTTGTTCTAAGGAGCTAGCTTGATTAACACCACCTAGTACTCGCCTACGCACATCATCGTTGCGGACAAGCTGGTACCATTCGACACCAGTAATGCTTCGCAGACAACGATGATCAAAGACTTGAAGGTGCCTCAGATCTTCAGACCGAAGGGGTCAAGTCTCACTACCATACAGCAGAACGGCCCTCACTGGGGCCTTGTATACACGGCTTTTCAGATGGAGGGAAATTTCCTTCTGTCGCCAAAGATGCCGCAGGTTCAAAAAGGCAGTTTTGGCCTTTGCAATGTGAAAGCTGACGTCAGCTTCTATGCACCCATCGTTGCTGATGCAGCTTCCAAGATAAGTGAATTGATCAATTACCTCGAGTTTTTCGTTAGCAAGCGTCAAGGAATCATCAAGTGGCTGGTGGTCCTGCAACAACACTTTGCACTTTGAGGGTGCGAAGTGCATACCAAATAATGGGACTACTCTAGACATGTTATTCAGGGCTAATTGCGCAGACGCAACATAGTCGAAAAGCAAGACGATATCGTCCGCATAAACAAGATCAACTAATCTTTCACAAGGCAGGACCTCGACTTTTACATAGTGAGATTCCGCAAGGGAACACTCCATGATAGAGTCCACGACGAAATTGAACAAAATGGGGAAATCGGACAATCCTGAAGAACGCCACTTGTGGTCGGAAAGCTATCCGACAGGTCACCGTAGACCTTGTCATAGCCTGTAGGGTTCCAGCACAAAGAATGTTCACATATTACAGGAACATCTTTTCGCGCAAGTATTTCGAACAGAACCGATCGATCGACTGAATCGAACGCACACTTGAAATCGAGGAACACAGTCATTGTCGGTCTGCAGTATGCGTGGCGCTACTCTAGCACTTGCCGCAAAGTGAATATACGGTCTATACAGCCACGCGCTGGGCGGAAACCTGCTTGCTCTTCCCTAATCCGAGATTCCCGTTCCACAGTGAGACGACGAAGGAGAATCGAGGCCATTAATTTTGTCACAACTAGCATTAGGCCAACAGCCCCTGTTGTTAGCACAGTCTGTGCAACTGTCATTCTTATATATTGCCACCATAATAATCCATACACTCCAGTTAACCGGGACACTTTCTTCCGTCTAGATACGTTCGAATAGGGAAGTCAGCGTTTTGTAGAGGATCTCACCTCCATCCTTAAATAATGCAGGTGGCAGGGAATCCGAGCCAGCGACACGAAAACGATTTAGGTCTGCGACCGCGTTTCAGACCCCGGCATCCGACGAAGGCTCTAAACTAACCGTCCATGGCACATCCTGCATCACCTGAGTAGAAAGAGATCCGGAAGCAGGGGGCCAACTGAACTGATCTTGGAAGTGATCTGCTCAACGAGTCATCCGGCGCACGTTATTGTGTATCAGTGCACTCGCGCTGTCTCTGATTCTCACTGAGGCCTGGTTTCCTGGGACCAGTGGCGCGAATCAGCTGGAAGAGATTGTGGTAACTACCTACTGCTCCTGCCTCCTCCATTTCTTGAGCCCGACTGGTCCACGAGGCTTCATTGTCAGCTCTACTTTAGTTCGCGCCTAATAGCCCGTCTGGTCACAATGTGCCAGCGGGGAGGTCTTTTTTGGATTCTAACAGGTACATCGACCTCGCGGATATCCAGCGACTGGCGCGGTGACGATTGATAGTGCCACAGGCAGATGCTCTTGCGTCGTGCATGGCGACCGAGATCTTATTCCACTGAAGCTCAGTGTCATCAGGACAAGGTAGGGAAACGTCGGTAACCAGTGCGTCTTGATAGGCTTGCCTGACCGAAAGCTGAGACAATTTCTCAGTTGTCAATCGGAGGAGACAATTGGTGCGCCTCCCGGTAAAGTTCATGGATGAACGACAACGCACCAAGGCATGATCAGAGTCGACGCAGGTGTTCTAGTATGAGCGGCAATCTAAGATGGAACCACGCCACCTGTAACTTATGGCTGTGGTTAATTTGGGTCCATGGCTTGCCAGCTAAAGGAGAATGCCAAGTGGCAGTTGGGCGCCCACTGTCTAAAAGCAGTGCTACTAAGAAACAACTGGTGTTCCGAACACAGTTGCAGCAGACGCTCGCCGTTATCAGTCCGTTCGGAGTTAAGCTCAGAATTACCACCAAGCTGAGCTTCTGAAGAGCTCAAACGCCCTACTTATACGTTCATATCCCCTGCAAGTACTATAATATCCGAACTAGTAGGACTGCGTAGTAGCGCGTTCAGTTCGCCATAGAACGTGCTCTTCGCAGCATCAGAACTGCAGTCGGTGGGAGCATAAGTGGAAATCCAAACAAACAGCGTTTTGTGCTACTTCGTGAAACAACCTTAGCTGATGTCAAACGGGCTGCAAATAAACGGCTGTTCACCAGAATCCAATCAACCAACGATGACAGCCTTGGAGCTTAGAATGACACCTACACCATCTAGACCCGTGAGTGTTGCATCGGCGTCTCCGGATGCGTGTAACCAATAACGAGAGGATAAGCCGGGCATAGTTAATTCAACAACTCCATTTGGGTCATTGATTCCAGTTTCGGATATGCAACACACGTCAATACCCAGCGTGTTCAAGGTGCGTGCGAGTGCAGCCTGTCGAACTATTTGTCTTAGAGTGCGAACATTGAACGCCGCCAGGGAAAGAAGACAGTGTGGCGATATAGGAAGCTATTAAGGACTACTGTCCCGTGGGTAGTGCGGGAACATATCATCATCATTATACACGTTAGCTAGAGGTGGAAAACACCTCAGCTACTGTGCCACAATACAAAGAAAAAGGAGAAAAATGTGCAACAGGTGCAAGTCAGCTGAGCTATCGGTAACGGATGGGCATAGTTCCAGTAAGCTACCAGTCAGATACTACGTAATAATAAAAATTGCTATGCGAAAGTATATAAGGCTAAATAGTGAGATCCTGGTTAGAGGTAGAGGCTAAGAGGGATGGGGTGGGACAAAGAAACTCACAGCACGAACGCCACTGAGTTCGGCTCCTAGCCATATCAGCAAGTGTATCTAGCCAAACGTGTTCATCATCTTTCGGACCCCAACCAAGGAGAAGAGACGCTCCAACCGAGGCCAGCTTCGAAATGAGGGCCTTTGTGCGGGAACATAGCTGCAGATGATATAACTCTAGTGCGTTGTGGAAGTTAGCCTTCTCTGAGTGACTCATTTTTCCAGACTTTTATCAAAAGTGGAAACAATGCACATTTCGTTTCCGCTGATGTTGATCAGTAATCTGGGAGATTTGCTCTGTAACACCGTGTCCGCTGATTGTTCCCTTTGAGACACATCATCAGTCATTCGCTCCTTCTTTTCAGCCGTTGCACTTTTGATCTTTCAGTCAATACTTCTGCCAGTTGGGCGGCTGTTAATCGTCGGTTTGTTCCGGAATTATACTTCCTGCTTGAAAGCCTGGCTTTTTGCCTTGAGCTTCCGGAGCCGTTTGCGAAGCGTGTGAGTTGAGTGATGGATTGAAGCGATTCCAATACATAACAGTGATATTGCGGTTGCTGTCAACTAAACTGGGAATTATATGAGGATGGTTAGCAGTGGGAGGTTGAGATGGGAGTAAGAAAAGAAACGTCAGCAGTAGCAGGTTTTCGCTTATCCGCCCTGCTGTAAGCAGCAGCTAAGGCGACTCTTGATAGTCTGCTCTACAGTTGGTGCGAAATATGATTGAAGTTTGAAGGCATTGTTTATAAGGAATTTGTACCAGTTGGTCAGATGGTAAACAAAGAAGTCTACCAGGGAATTCTAGCACGTTTGAGAGATGCTGTGCGCAGAAAGAGGCCTGAACTGTGTAAAAACCAGACTTGGATGCGCCAGACGATGCCCCGGCTCACGCATCGCTTCTTGTCCGCAGCTACCTAGCAAAACATTACAATATTGTTCAGTCTCATCCAACATATTTTCGGGACCTAGCGCCAGCACTTCTGCCTGTTTCCCAAACGTAAAACTAGGTTGAAAGGAACTCGTTTCCAAAAGATAGAGAAGGTTCAGAAAAATGCTATACGGTTCGTGATCTCATCTTCAATTGCACGGGCGCTGATACAACTTCCCAGGTAGTTGAATTTTTTAACGACTTCTAGCTGATCCCCATCAAGAGTCAGCGTAGGAGGCGGTCCAGGCCAATCTTGGAGGAACGCTTTGCACTTCGAGGGTGCAAAGCAAAGCCCGAAGCGGCTAACAGCCAGTGCTAATCTGTCCAGTGCCGCTTGGCACGTCTGGGAGCTGCACAGTTGAGAGCAATGTTGTCTGCGTACTCCAAGTCAAGAAGTTTTCCTGGGAGCAGATCCACACCTTCTAAGCCATGTCCTGTGAACGCGATTGCCATTACTTCGTCAATAGCGAAGTTAAAGAGGAAAGATGATAGCAGGCATCCTTGTATCACACCGCTGGAGATATAACTCGACGACGACGGCTTGCCGTAAGCCCTCACTCTGCCTGAGCTACGCGCGTATAATGCTCGGATAATATTTACATATTTCTCAGGTACACCTTTCCTGAGTTGACAGTTCCAAAGTGCACGTCTATCCACCGAATCGAATGCATCTTTAATATCGAGGAACACGACAACGGTGGGCCGCCAATATATGTGACGGTGTTCCAACAACTGACGCAAAGTGAAGATGTGGTCAATGCAGCCACGTCCTCGATGAAACCCGGCTTGTTCTTCACGAATATGGCTTTCAGGAGTGCCAGTTAGTCTGTGAAGGATGACGGAGGCAAGCACTTTGGAGACGATGGAGATCCGACTGATTCCTCTATGGCTGCTGCATTCCGATCGTGAGAATCCCTTGAAAATTGGGACTATGACGGAGCGGCTCCAGTCGGTTGGGACAGTTTTGTGCTCCCACAGTTTCACTATTAACTCGTATACATCATCCACAAGAGCAGGTACTCCAATCTTGAAGATGACTGGAGGAAGATCATCTGGTCCCGCGGCTTTATTTAACTATAACAGTCCGAGCCAGAGGGCTGATAGAAAGGGACAGCCCAAGGAGCGGGGCAATCGGTGGCCGGCATGAAACCTAACAAATCCGACCGATTAAATTGCCTTTCAAAGTGCTCAGCCCAACGCTCCAAGCGTTTTGGCAAGTTGTGGATAGGCTGTGCACTCGTCACGGATAGTTTCATCATCATGATCATTACACGTTAGCTGGAGGCGGAAAACACCTCAGCTATTGTGCCGCAATACAAAAGACAAGAAAAGGAAAACAAACAGTGGCACGCCCGCTGAGTCTCCGGTGACTGATGGACATCATTCCGCAAAGCTAACAGCTGGCTGCCGTAAAAGAGTCATATTATGCCCAACAAGTGAGATCGTGATTGGAGTGGGATGCTAAGCAGGAGGGGGATGGACAAAGGAACTCACAACACAAACGCCATTGGGGTCGGCTCCAAGCCATATCAGCAAGTGTGTCCAAGCAGCCTGGCAGTCGGGATGCACCAACCGACGCCAACTTCGAAGTGAGGGTTTTCATTTCTCTCGGCCAAGTCATCACTAGGCCTCCCCTCCTCCTCTCCCAACCGCACTCACAACGCGCAAACAATACACGTCGCGGGAGTCGGTGTGCTGGCATGCGCAACACGTGGTCCAGCCATCGGAGCCTGGTGCGTGATATAATGGTGCTGAGCGGTTCACTCGCTCTTTCTGCACCAAATACACGACGTCGAACACGCTCATTGCTCACGCGGTGCTCCCACCAGACATGAGCTAAGCTGCGAAGGCAGCGATGATCGAATATGACGAGCCTCTTTATGTCTGTCGACCTGATGGGCCAGGTTTCACAGCCATATAGGAGAGTTGAACGGACGGATGCGTTGTAAACTCTGCCCTTCAAGGGCGAGAGTAATGTCGCGTCTGCGCCACAGGTGGTGGAGATTGACAAAAGCACCTCGAGCTTTTGCTATACGTATAGTTTCACTAACACCAGGTCTCTTGCCGCCCATTTCCAGTATCAGCGGGAATAACTTATGATGGTTACCAAGGGCAGTGGCCATTTCCATCTCTGAAGCACGATTAGACCACCAGGATTCGCGGTCTCTCTTTAGGCTAGCACGAAGTTTTGCCCGGAGCTATTCACGAGTTTCATTGTGTTCGCTTCCAGCCGGAATATGTCGGCGAGCATCTATAAGTTCCAGAGACTGTGAAGAGACACAATGTCGATATTGACGATTAGACTTACCACATGAGGATTTTCCTGCTGCTAGTAAGGTCTGGTGAATATGAGACCAGTGAGCTTCAATTGCATCCAGTGAGTGCTTACTCTGATGTGTTGTGTTGTGTGTTTTCTTTTACTATTTCTGTACCTTGTTTTGAGTTCCATGGTTTCCGATGGCTCAATGCCTATTCATAGACTGTCGCAAAATATACTCAAATCGCATGACAGCGTACTTTGATAGGCATTCAGAACAGCTGGCTTTGCCAGTTGGCTGATGTCAATGCGCTCACAATATCGTCCTGGGTGTCCGCGAAAACGCATCCGCAGGTCAGCACATACAAGTGCATGGTCGATGTCCACACATGTGCTCCAAATCGAGCAACAGTTCTGGATGCAGCCTCCCCAGCGGTGACTTATCGCAATGTGACAGATTTGTGCCCATAGCTGGTTGAAGACTGGTGGGCACCATGTCACCCTCCGATGGGTGCTGAGTCGGAAATTAGTGTTCACAAGAAATAAGCAGGTAGCTTCACACAAATGAAGTAACCACTCACCGTTATCATTACGGAAGTCTACACCATGTTGACCGCCCAAATGCAGTTCAGCAGTGGAGAATTTTCCAACTTGAGCGTTCAGATCCCCAGCCAGCACTACAGTGTCCGAGCTACGTCTGTGGCAGAGCTCTTTCGATTGACGCTAAAAGTCGTCTTTTACCGAGTCATTACTACAGTTTGTGGGCGCGTAGGCACCTATGACGAATAGACACCTGTTAGTCCCACGCGACTTCGAAGCTTTGAACGAGCCATTCAGTCGGACCGCACACATCCGGCTACTGATTTGGATTTAATCAACCAGAGTAGCTTCAGCCCGGGGACTCAGGGCAATACCAATACCTGCTTGGCCGGTACTCGAAGCTGTACCGCCACCGGATAGGCGCAATGAGAAAGTGCTGCTAGTGTCACCTGAAGGCGATCGCAAAGTGAGCACAGAGCTCGAGTCTTGCAGGCGGGTCTCCGATAAGCAGCAGATATCGATCGAGAGGGTCTCTAATTTTTGAGCAAGTGCTGTTTGTTGACTGAGCTGAAGCAATATGCGTACGTTGAGGCATGCCAATCTGAAGGATGATCGAGGGCTCCAATTGGAAGCTGATGACCTGGGCTTGGCCGCTTGCTTGGACATAGGCTTGTCGACAGGGCAGGAATGACACTCCGCGTTCACATGAGTTTAAATTAAAAGGTAAAAGCCTATCAAAGCAAGGTGAAAGACAAAAAATGAGAGGTTGAAAATAGGGGGAAAAAGTGAAGCTGCGACGGGGCAGTAAGTGAAAAAGCGTGAGGGGGAATGAGAAAATGGGAAGGCTTGAGCAGTAGCATCCAAACTCTTATACACCCTGCTCGATGCAGCAGATAAGGCACCGTTGATTATCCTCCGCGGTGGCCAGAGTATCGAGAAATTGCTTGACGAAAGATTCATAGTATTGCGTGGGCAGGATACTGTCAGGCTTCCCAGACCTAGACAGGAGAACGATTAGGGTTCTCAACCAAAGCCTTTGCTTCACAAACCTGACCGCAAGGCAGCGGGTTTGGCGTTCGGGCACAAGGAGTCCGTTTTAAGGAATAAGGAGCCACTCTCATTCTAACCCCCAACCTGGAGGACCAGGAGGCTGGTTTGGTCTGGCCTCTAACTGACCAATCTGGTATGAGCAGTGTTGTAGGTGCAAAAAAGCACCACGCAGCATAGCGCAATGGATCGCTGTAGCACGCAAACCATCGCACTACGGTAAGGTCCATCATCATTGCGATGGCGAGGTCGACGGCGAAAGACGTAGCATAGAAGCGTGAAGAAACTGACTGGGACATGCCATCTTCGTAAACGAGGGCCACGGGGTGATCCACAGTAGTGGTTGGAGACCCTACCAGACGGCGGACGCGCAGTCAGTGGCGTACTTGCATACGCTTTCTTGTAACTAGCTGACAAATTTCATTCCATTCTAATCACCTTAACACGCTTCATTATTGATTCGCTTTTCTTCATACCCCACTCGCATTTTACCTCATTTTCTTGCTGTTCCTTATGGTTATTCTGGCAATGTGAGTTATGGCAACCGGATACACCATACTTCGGTGCTCGGATCAGTCGTTCAACTGAGGTGTACTGAACTGAAAATGAATAGGGATATCGAACGCCAGTGAATTACGGCGTAGAAGCCGAAAAACCGGTTGCTTGTCTTAATTTTTGATAACGTATGTTAATCCTAATAGCTGCGTGGGCTTGAATTGTTAAGATAGACATGATGTTCGGCCCAAAATCTGCCAGGTTTATTAGCTCAAACCGCTTCTGGATTCTCGACATAGCTGTAAAATAACAGTGAAAAATAACAATTAAAAACGGGCTTAGGTAACATATTAGAGAGGTGCAGGTTAATCATCGGACAGGTCCGTGGCATAAGGGATCATAAGCCAGCTTTGCAAGAAATAGGTGGCGGATTCGAGCCTGCGAAACGGAATGGGCGACCCTTAATCCACGAGCGACTGGTGGTGGATGCGCGACAGCGAAGCGTCGGTACTGCCTACTGTCGCACTGCTGATACCTCCGTACGCACAATGAAGCACAATACACCTCGTGAACTTTCAACGCACCTTAAGCCCCTGCCATGGTAGATGGCCGCGCAGAAAATACATGAATACGTATCCAAGGGATTCGATATCATCTCTTCTGGACTGTTCAATTCCGGCGTGCGCATTGATGCTTGCATAGCGTGCGGTTCCCGTTAGATTCTTGTCTTCCCTGTACTGTATATGGCACCTTGAGCGATGGTCCCTATTTCACAAACCAGATCAAACACAGAAGAAGAACAAACCTGTATTTCTTTGCAAGACCAAAGTCAACGAGAAATACCCTATTGCAGTGGGGGCCGATACCCATGAGAAAGTTGTCCGGTTTTATATCACGATGTATCAGGCTTTTATTGTGGATGTAATCGATTCGCCAAAGCATCTGCTCTGCAAGCGTGAGGACGGTCTTCATAGTGAAACGCCTGCCGCAAAATGTAAAAAGATCCTCGAGGCTAGGGCCAAGAAGATCCATAACCATTGCCCTATAACGATTCTCCGTAGAATCTGTACCGAACCAATACACACGGGGAATGCCAATAGCATTCTAAAAAATAAAAGTTAGAGGCATAATGAAAAGACCTGAAGGATTTTGTACACCCGGCTCTCGTAGAAGAGTTGTGGATGACGGGCAGTGTTGAGTTCCAACTTTATCGCTACTTCCTCTCCCGTCGCTACATTTTGACCGAGATATATGTCGCCAAACGACCCGGCCCCAATCTTCCTCACCAGCTTCCATTTTCCGCCAACAATATAGTCCCCACTGCAAGGTGCATAATCCTTAGCAAACTCTTCCATCGGCGTCAAGACAGACCTTGACTTGTGGACATCGAAGGTTGTTTAAAACACTGCTTTGTGTGTGCACCAAACATGCATATTAATGTGGCATACTTCTACTACACTCACCGTCATAATATTAACATACGATAAACATTTACGTGCTTTCTAAGTTGACTTTCACACCCGTCTTGTAACCTGATGGCGCGAAATTCGATGGCGTTTGGGTGTTGCGATGATCGAATAATTTGCCCTCTGATGTGTGTATTTAGTCAGCGAATAGACAACACGTGTGGATTCATGGCCATGTTGCAAAGAGCGTGAGATCTTTGGGCATATCTAGGTTATCTGGTTCATGCATACGCCTACTTGCGGTTGCCCTTCTGGACAGTCAGTCGTCCCACTGCAGTGCGTTCATAATCACCAGGGAAATGAACTACTATGAAAACACTCGTACTCTTTTTATTAAAAGTTACCAGCAGGCGTTTTTAGACAACTCGTTTTAGTTTTAATGTTCAATTTACGCAGTGTCCGTTTTACTGCGGAATGCTTTCAGCCGTTTTCTGGCTTTGAGCTCAAGGACTAGCTTGCGGCTACTCTTCATAGTCTTCGACGGTCAACTGTCGTATACTTGTGTTTGCAGCTACGTTGCTTTCTGAAGAATGTGTACCATAGCGTATAGCATTTTTTGGCGGCACTCCGGCATCTGACGTGAAATTTCGCATACGGTACATATCATCAGTAATTGCGGTATCGGCTCCTAAAAGTTCCACCTCCCCCTAGACTGCAAAGCGCTGATCATGAGCCCGCGACTGTCCAGTTAATGTCACTCTTCGGACGCTCCACAAGGTTCTTCCAAAAAGTTAAACGGGATGATGGTGTAATGGAGAAATATAAAACCAATTGCACAGGAGACCTGTACGATAGTCAAGTTGAAAAACGCATTATCGTTAAAATACGCGCGACTTACCTTACTATGCTTTGAAGCGCTGTGTGTGAGTATTCATAGGGGCTGCTGAAGAGGAATACGACACCGTCTTCTGCATGTTCTACGCCAATGCCACAAACTGGTCTTGGACAATAACAAATAGTGTAATTGGATAAGAGTATCAGCACGTCGATCTGTGTTTAGCAACAATTCAGGGAACCAATTAAAGCCGCTTAAAGGAAGCTCCAGGTTTGTGATAGTTTTAGAGAGGAAATGGTTACGTCACCATTCCTGTCGCTGTTTCGAGTTTATAATCAACCTGATGACACCCCAGAGGTATGTTTCTGCCGGCTTACCAATCATTGTGTCAAGGGTATCTAAGGATTTATATGATCTGCTACACCGATATGAGCTTGCCTCAGAGCCCACGATATATTCTGGTCGGGTCTGATTTTGTGTGCTACGATGAATTCGAGAATAGATAAATACACTTATTAAGCTATATATTTATAACCTCTGCGATGCACTTATAGGTTTCATCTTGAGGGGGTACAGGACGCGGGACAAACTTTTAATGTTCTTTAACATCCTGCGTTGTACAGTCTCATTCACAGTAACATGGTGCTACCGCCTGGGTAGCCACGTTTGTATATGGTAATTCACGTAGGTCTTCATGTACAGGCACGGTATTTTAAACAGCTTAGCTTCTTTGATCCCTAAGGCCTTACGAGAAAGGCCAATGCGCTGAGTTGCCTTGCGGTATGTTTCTTCAGCTTGCCGCAAACCTCCCTTATCTTCTTACACACGTAAGCAAACATCACACTCATGAGGAGCTAGGGAGGAATTATGAGTACTTTGATGGTGTGTACAATGCACCCCCACTTGGCAGCGTTTAGTCGGATAAATTTTTAATAGACCATGCGTACACTTCACCGAGCTCGTCTTACCGGGCTGTGTAATCTCCGCTGTACGTATGTCCCGCCTTATCTTTAGTTTATTTACGGAATTAAGAATGCTGAGGACGTCACCTTTGAGAGAGCAGTTTTAAAGAAAAAGAACAAGCAAGACTTATGTACAGATCCCATAGATACGCAGCGCTACAGGTTGATTGTCTCGGACAGGAGGCTGCGAACACTCATTTTCCGATTAATCTGTGCGAGAAAACCGCCTATCCAGACTTGAACAGGATCGCTGATTCCAAATGCTGAGGCTTCAAAGTAAAATGCCACGGTCCAGACCGTCGAATGCTTTGGATAATTCTTGATAGGCGGCGTCTTGTCCCATACTTGCATGCACTGATTCCGTCCAGCATGCAAGAGCCAGTAAAAGCTAAGTATTTTAGGGCTCACTGGCGAAATCCGTGCTGCTTCGGAGTGAACATTTTGTTACTCTCCAGATACCTCATGAGTGTTTTCACGAAAATGGAGTCCAATATTTATGACATACATGCTATTATTATTATTATTAGCGGACGGTAATTCTCGGGGTCCATATGGCTTTCACGTTTGTAGGCTGCGTTGACGATCCTGTGCGTGTACATTTTGGAATATTGCATCTCATCACTTTGGAGTTTGCAGAATATTGCTGGAGGTTCAGCTTAACTCATGACAGCCACCTTTAACGCGTTTGGGCGCATGCCGTATTTTCCAAGAGAGCTCGTACTTGCACACTACCAGCACCTGATTCAGTTTACTCGTGGGTGGAAGGATAAAAGATAAAGTTGTTTATCACTATGGAAGTTACGGATAAACGTTTTCCAAGACAATTGGTCGGTTTTGTGCGGTTGGCGATAGCCATCATGCTGTGCGCAGGGCACGACACTTGTGTCCATACGAAGGGTGTTTACGCGTATGTATAGTTTATTGGGGTTAGAATACCTTCTTATCACAATGTGTTGTGGGTACATTGCCCTATTCTTTCGGATGTGGTGACAGCAATGGTGTTTCACTGTTGTATAAACATTTGTGTTGTCGTTGTTTGGAGAAGCTGTGTGAGCGCGCCAAGCTGAGTCCATGGATGTCCTTCGATTACATGCCCCGCTCTCTAAAAACAACCTCATTTTTCGAGTGGCGGATTTTGATTACTTATGTGCTCACCACTAACAGGTTGAAGCTGCCGACAATATGTCCCCGCCCCAATTCGGGGGCCTATCCTGATAGAAAAGACCGGATGGTTGCACAAATGACGCCGGACAGTCTGTCATATTTGAACACGAATTGAGGTTCTTCGGTGTTAACTAAAATAGTTTAGGTAACACATGTGCTGAAACACTGGTGTCACATGATTACTGCCGCACAATAGAGTGTAGGTTGTTACCACGTCGATGGTGAGTTCCTCCTTGGTAGGAACAAGGTACAAGATGGTTTGTTTGTTACCTGTCTTGAATCGCGTTGGTTGACATAGTTGTGCAGTGGTGATCCACCGATTACATCTTGCAGCCAAGCAACTTCGATCACCTGGAAGGGCGGACCTTCTATAACAGGCACTTTGTTACCTCCTACCAAGAGAACGTGGCTGGATGATCGCACACTAGGTTTTCATGGGTATGAATAATGCCAGGTCCGTTTTTAAAGAGGACAACGTTGGGACTTAGACAATTACCAGTAAACGTATACCTCCCTTCCTTAAGCGTCGCCAAAACCATAAATGGTCTATGGTTTGAACAATTGAGTCCTTTCCGTGATCAGCTTCTAAATCATAATGGCAGTGTATGAGTACATTGCCCCACTTTGTGGACACAGGAAGACATATCAGGTGTCCCAGGACGTGGTGGGTACCAGCCTGGCAAATGTCCACCCTATAAATACCGCAATGTCTTTTGAACTATTCTGCGAGGTGCTGAAAGTAAATCGCCACTAAATAATGTCACTGCCACTTGCCTTTCCGAAGGACCTGACACACTACGTGCGCCACCTTATACTTGCAACACCATTGACCCTTCCTGCAGTGATTAACCAGCGAAAAAAATCGCATTTTGATTCAGCAGGGCTATTAATCGTGGTTAGTGGCATCCGCTTCCGGATTTGCTTTTCACGGTGGCCTCCACAGGGACATCCACAATGGGCCAGCATACAGATGGACCATGGATTGGCTGGCACTGCACTACACCTCTCCATCCACCCGCTACATATCCAGTGTAAACCCAAAAGTAGAAGACTGTGAGGCATGTGAATGGGGCCACGTTACATCAATGGTGCCGGCCCACAAGCCGGCAACTGCCAACACAAGCAAACTGCATTTGGGGGATCAAGGGCACACATGGCGGTGGCTGGGACGTAGTCCGCTGTACCCATAAACGTCTCCCCTAGCCAAGCGTGAGCACGAGGACCATTAACCCTTCTCCTCCAGCATCGACCAACTGTCTTCTGGAACCGGTATAGACGAGGTAGTGGGTAATAGACAAGTAGGCAACACGTCAACAGGCACGTCAAACGCAACCACACCGAGGATAGCAAGCAACAGCCAATCGCTTGGAAGGACGACAGCACATGAAATAAATCGTGTAAGACATACGGATATGCCCACTTAGCTCTTCGGCAAGTTAACATACGTAATTAATTGGTTATCAACAAATCTGCTTTAACTGCAATATGTCAACAAATATACTTTTTAACGCCACTCTTGCGAAAATCGTTAAGAACTTAACCACAATTGGCTTACGCGACGTGTGCAAGTTAATATTTTATTCAGCTACAGTAAAATAAGTAAAAATAAACATTAGCACAAGCTATCTAACCAAGTAACTGAAATAATGAAGCTTAACATACAAGCATGCGGTTAGTAACTCGGCAGCGTACTTTCAACGCTGCATCGGTTCTACTTACTTAGCAGCAGAACCCGCCTCCACTTCGAGGTTGGTTCCGAGTGGTGTGGCTTGTGGTTCGCTAGGCTTGCCGGACTCATGCACTCGAGACCGTATTTGCCACAGCAACATGTGCTGGCACTGGATGAAGTACAGCCCTTTGGCGCCTGTCGCTTCCTCGCTTGACGCTTCTTATCCGCATGCATGTCTTTATCTTGCACTGCGTAAACTGCCTTCGTGAACAGATCGCGTCATGTATTCAGTGCAATCGTCTTTGCTCCCCAATATCTGGACGCAACACCAGAACGTGATAGGATCCAGTTGATCAAATCCTGGTAACGAATCTCCAGTTACCCGCAGGCCGATCCCCCCAAGAAACTAACTATATAATAACTGCTTCGGTATCCGCGTCGAATCCATACGCCACAACTAACAGAGACACCTAAAGTTTCACAAAAGAGTCTGCAGTCTACTGCATTTCGGAGCAGCACCTCCGTGGCTACAACTCACTCACACCAGCAGCTGTGCGGAATCAGTCGCATACTTTGTTAATGAAGCTGTTTGTGATGTCTGAATTCTCTCTAGCCAACGTCGATGGTTTGCAGGCGTATGGAAGAACAGAGATCACCATGGATTTTGGCACCATCAGCCCACCTTATAATCGCTGAGCAGTCGACAACAAGCGTCCCAGGTAACAGGTGCAGGAGGTGCTTTCCAATACTTCCTCACTAACGCCGAATTACAGCACCTTTGTAGATTGCACCTCCGGTGAGTGCTGAAAGCGACAAACCTTCTTCCATGTGTGGATGTCGATCCCGAATTCGGCCGCTGTCTAAGACAGAGCACTAGTTTTGTACCGCAACTCATCCGCGCTGTGTGCATGCAACTCACAGTCGTCAGCAACGAGCGACAGATTTCTAGTTGTCTGAGCCTATGGTTCCCGAATCAAATAAGGGATGCTGCTTAAGCAACTACCAATTCAGTGCTCCCCACGAGCATCATAAACACCAGCAGTATCAAAGGAATTCCATAGCATGACGCGAAGCGAAATATTAAACGTGACGCCAGCTAAGATGCAGTTTTTCTTCTCAACAGCGACAACTGAAAAGTAATCAGAGATCTATCCACTCAGCAGAAACCTAAACAGCATACCACTGTGTAGATATGCAATTAAGCTTACAAACCTATTTGGACAACCAAGCTTACCCAACAGCAGACACAATGCCTCGCAGTTCACCGTATTAAAGGCTTTGGTGAAACCACCAAACAGCGTGTACAACGGCTGCTGTCGTTATCTACAATTCTCCATCTGACAAGTCACAAACGCCATGCCGATGGAGCTGTGACCCGAAGGGAATCCACACTGCTCTTCCGCACCGTGCGGTTCCACAACCTAACTGACGTGGCAGTTGAGCAGGATTCCTGCAATCAGCTTGTCTACCCAACTCAGCAAGGTGATAGCAGGAAAATTCGCGCAAAATTTCTTGCTTCCATTGCTCTTTTACCGTGATAGTACAATGGCATCCTTTAGCTCAGGAGGCACCAATTTCTCAATCCACACGCGTTGCACCAAGTGAAGCAGCGCAGTACCCAAAGCGGGGCCGCCGTGTTTCGATACTTCAGGCGGGGTCTTGTCGGCACCACCAAACTAGCCGTTTCGCAGCTGAGCAATTGCCCACTGCGTCGCATGCAGGGACAGTGTGTCCGCAAGGCATATTTTCCGCTCGTGTGGTTGCAGCCCGTACACCACAGTCCAGTCGGTCTCTGACCGGTTGTTCAAGAGACAACCAGAGTGCTTTCGCCAGATGCGCAGCATGCCTGCACACACCTACATACGTACACATTAAGCTGGTAAGTGACTAGTTAAAATGAGTCAGTTATGTGGCCTTGCCAATTCTTCCTTTTGTATAAAACCGATTATGCCTTTGCATGCATTCATCGCACATTTGAGAATAAGCAATGTATTTATTTATCCCGGTCGCGGTATTTACATTATTCAGTCATTTATCCACCGCTAAGAAACAGTCCCAAACATTTAGGTTTAACGAAACCTTAGCTCACCAAAGCTGCTGATGCCAACGGGCGGTTTTATGAATAAATGCTAAAACTACGGATGCTTGCATCGAAACTAAACGAACAACTGTTTCCCGTGAAGTTACGCCGACCATTACAGCGCAAATTGGTAATCATTATCCGAAAGTGTTTTATAAATAAATAAATAAATAGTATATTCTCGAATTTCCGAGACACACCTGACCAGGCATGATCAACGTTTACACGCAATTTATGTTTCGCAACAAACACGTTGCTATGTATGTAATCGGCAGTAAGCCGAAGGTTGTCCAAGCTTTGGAAATTGTAAAATTAATCTTGAGGCATAAATTCGTCAAAACATGACGACAAGTTGGGTTAAAGTTTGCGTAGTGTAAACAGGCTGGGCATTCCGCTTGTAGAGAAAACTTGTCAGGAAAATATTACATTAGGATTTTGGTCGG
This sequence comes from Dicrocoelium dendriticum, assembly GCA_944474145.2. Taxonomy (NCBI): domain Eukaryota; kingdom Metazoa; phylum Platyhelminthes; class Trematoda; order Plagiorchiida; family Dicrocoeliidae; genus Dicrocoelium; species Dicrocoelium dendriticum. Next base: position 1,944,347 of record OX104071.1, read on the forward strand.
CTTGCCAGTATGTAGTTGTGGGCAGTGACTTTATTCAGTGGCGAGTCACATCCGCCACGTCGCAGTGTCGTTAAGCGGACATTTGTGGCTTTTTATAGGGAGAACGCTTGCCAGGCGAAAACCCACCACGTCCTGAAACACTGTCAGAAATCCGTTTGTACACTAATGTAAAAGTGGCAGAGCAGCTCGTCGACTGATTTAACCCTCGGTTAACCGCCGTCAATTGCCCTCTAATTTCCTCTGTTAGCTGAACAGGTTATTTTTGCTCGGGGCGGCCATAATGGCTGAGGCCTATGGAGGGTTAGACCTTCGTCATCTTCGTGTCCAGGTGAGCAAAACTTCCGATTCTGGCTTCTAGAATTTACAGGATTATGTATACTTCGCAGGAGTATGAAGGCGTCATGTCCAGCTACCATTACTGGACGACGGTCATGGTAGTGAGTGCATTTTTATCCACTTGTTGTACAGCCGTGTTCTATGTAGGTCCTTGGCGGTTTTTATGTCCTGTCCCAGGCACAAGCACTTTTTGTCATCGGTCGAAATCATTCGGGCTGTTTTACAGAACACCGAATATCTAGACCCTCAGTAGTGACTTGCCGCAGGCTGCTTATTTCTTCTTTGAACTTTTGGCCATATACACTGCGCTCTGTTTCAGACATGTCTGCAGCTAGACCTGCGAAAACAACTGTTTTTGTGTTTCCTCAGACAGTGGTGTCCTGGCTTCTACTGCCTTTAGATGTAGTTAAGATGGCAGATTATTACGTAAGGTGCCAACTACCGAACACACATTAAAACTTCGTTTGGAAGTGAGGAGGAGCTGCAACCTCCTTACCTAGCTTTTATGGTTTGGGGTTCTGCGTATAATTATGTGCATTAATTACACAACGTTCCTGTTGTTGGCAGTGTACAGCTGACTACTAAGCATGCAGGGCATTGCTTTGGTGGAAGGATAAACTTTGACGAGCCTGGTGGCATTTACGCTATTTAAATAAATAAAGTGTTAGGATTACTTTTGCAAAACGCGCTGCAGCATTCAATTTGCGTAGCGGAATCTTTTGGCATATAGACCGCGGTATAGCTCGGAAATCAGTCTCGAGAAAGTGAGTAAAGCGAATGATCTGTACTCGAAAGATAAGTTTGACGCACGCGGGGCCTCGATAATTTAGTGTGCTATGCTTTGAGGTTTTTAGATCATATTCACAGCGAAACAGGGTTCCTAGAACTCGCATTATGAGGTTGCGCAAGTTCGTAATGGCAAACCAAAATGGTATGAAAGATAAAGCTGCCCGAGCCAGAATCCGGTGGCAAACGTAGGAGTACGCTTACGAATACCACAGTTTATATCCAGCACTGCTCTGCCTCGTGCACCGCAAATGCGGTTAAAGCAACCTAACGGTCGGATGCAAAAAGTAACCTGAATAAACTGTGCCCCTGCAGTGTCCTGCTTATAAACCCAAAGAAAGATGCACTTAACAACTTCAGTGCACTCTCAACCAATTTAGCTACCCATAATAAAGAAATGGCTGTTACCGAAGCAGACCTAGCGAATCTTATGCCCAACTCGCAGACATAAGGAAAAATGACAGCGTTGATGAGCCCAAAGATGCTGGCGCCCTTCTTACTACCATCAATAATGAGATAAAAAAGCGCGCCCGTCGTACCTGAAAGTGATCATCTTCAACGTTCCTGACAAGCTTCCGCTGGAGAAAGCCACCCGCTTCCTGGCGTCCATATGTAGCAGCCCTCTTGATAAGTGCGTGAGTACATGACTCTGAAAATCGAAGCTCAGTCGTAATTGCCATATTCTTATCGCCTTCAAAACGCAAGCACAGGCTACAAGCTTTACAGCAAATAGATTTATCTTACGAGCAAACGCAAACATTGGGCCAATTTTTATCAAGTCTGGTCTAACGTCGCTGCAAAGAGCTTTCTTACAGGAGACTAATACCAAACCAAGACAACCGCCATCTGATTCATCGCCAATTGCCAGAGCTACCGCTTGCTCTACGGCAAGCACTAATGTGGATCTGGACCTAACATCCTGTGTCACGCGTCCACGACAGCTTTATGTACCGAAGCAAGCCACACAGCACTAAAAGATAAAACGTCAAGCAACCTTTCGGATTCGTCCCAGCTAACGATACCAGAAGCGGTGTCAATGAACGCATTATTGCCTAACGCCTACGACATAAGTGATACAGATTCCGAACCAAGCAACGTAGACTGCCCGCTGATCAAACTCGCTTCCCGCCTACTCGTGCAAATCCGAATTTGCCCTCGAAACACAACAGACCTCGACAAGTGGCTAACAGCAGAAACGCAACACACTTTGTATTACGAAACACTCCACGCTGGTGCATCACCTTAACGATGCTAATCCTACCCAATCAATGTCCTTGTGGCATAGGCGGATAACATATTAGCACCAACCACACTTTGTACCAATGAATCGTATGCGGGCTGAAATCATTCTGCTCCAAAACGCCGCCATCCGTGCACCTTTTGACCCCACCCGCCCAATCACTGCGCAAGCCGTACGTACTCAAGGCGCCCAACAGCGCAATCAAGCCCCAGAACAATGACAAAGGCCACGTTTTTCATAAACTGATGACGTTCTAGCAGCCACCGCAACAAAATAGAAATATGCGCAGCCCGCGCAGCGTCAGCATAATAATTCACCTACTAACTAACACGGCTAGCTATCCGCCTGGTACGCTATCGCCCGGTCGGCCTTACCAAAAGCGCCAGCTCCTCCAAACGGCAAATTCACAACCCCGCTACCAATCCCCACCACCACGCGAAACACAGGGGAACAAAGCACCCTCTCAAGGAAGACGCCCGTCTGATAATCCCTACCGCACCATCAACACTATCTTGCACACCACTTCTACACGCTCTCGTAAAAGAAATATATATCAGGATGCTGAGAACTACAACCAGACCGTGCCCTCCACGGCCCCATTTTATGGGATGCAGCAGGACACGACCCACGTCGCCCACTTCAACAAGAATTCTACTCAGCACTCTATTACCTCCAATAATTCATATGCTCACTGCAACTAACCCCGTAGGGTTGGCTTCAGCCATCCGGACCGGTTCTGCATTCAGCAATACTACCAAATCCTCACTAGCGGCCGACTACCATCAGCTACCTACTCAACCACTTCCTGAGCACATTCCTATAATACCCACTCCAACTGTCTTACCACCTATATGTACCCTGCGCCAGTTGCATCCTATTGTCAACTTACCTCACACAATCTAGCTTCCTTAACTTTCCCTGCGTTGAAGCATACAGCATGCTGCTTAGCAGCGCGGCATCTATTACACACAAGATGCACCATATTGGCCCATTTATCCTACGCTCATATCCACAGCTGATTCTCGTCACAGAAACGTGGCACGCACAAATGCCTCGGGCAACCTAATAACCATCCCTGGTTACACCACATTCCGTAACAGACGAGACAACCATCGGGATGGCGGTTGCCTTAGCTATGTCCAGGACGACTTTGGTGCAGCTGATTTTGAACTGCCATCTGTAGGTGACCCTGAAGACTCCATCTGGATCCAGACGACAGGAGGGCAACTTGACCTCCTTATCGGTTGCGTATGCAACCCTCCACACACATCTAGCGAGAAGATTAGTGAACTCATTGAGCTTTTCACTGAAATCTCCTTATTGCCTCCGCGTCGCAAGATAGTGCGTGGCGATTTCAATATGTCACTTGTCCCCTGGTACGACCAGATTGCCCCAACCAGATACAGAGGTTCCGTTGACACCGTCCACGCAATTAACTGGACCCAACAAGTTCACGATTACACCAGGCTTTCTAACACCCTAGACATACTTTTCAAGCAAGGTGACCCTGATGCAGTCGCTGGTACACTAGACAACATACATGGCTGCGAGCACAAGGTGGTCAAACTCATATTTACACTTTCGACTCTACTCTGCGCCACTTCTTGTTCTGTCAGACAGTTTCGAATGTTCAACCACATTAACTGACACAACGTTGCGGTAATAGTGCTATCCGTGAATTGGGACAACTGTTTTTAAATACTGATGTAGACATAGCCGCATACGTCCTATATCTAAAGTTCTTCAACTGCCTAGATGGGATTGCAACAGACACATGCAAAAGGCGGTTAAAGATGACAGTGAAATCAGCGATAGCCGATGGTGTACTTAGAAATATCAAAAGAAATACGCCATCGATACGCCGAAAATAAGGAATTCCACATCCTTGTTCGCATGAACGAAATCCTAACCAACTGGCAAACTGCGCAAGAAACAATCAAGTTTGCTGAATAAGATGCTGCCCTTAACGCTGACAATGAAACTAAGCCACTCATCCAACTACTCTGACAAAGAAGCAATCAAAAAGCTACGCCTGTTGCTTCACTGGAACTTTCTGGCACGTCCGTTATTAGCGATCCGTCAAAATTATGTAAGAACCTCAACGAATACTTCAGCAATTCTTCCACCGACGCCAACGGAACCACACCAGCAGTGCCATCTAATCGCACCAATGACTCACTTGACACTATTAACTGACCTACGATCAAGCACTCGAGTAATCAGCTCACACAAATGGTCATCACATCCTGCTCCCGATGGTCTCCCATCTACACTGTTGCTACTCGGTGGCCAGGAACTTCCAATCCTACTTCTCACCCCATTCAGGCTTTCCATGACAAACGAGGTTGCTCCAACCAAATGGAAACATGCCACCCTCTTCCCCAAACACAAAAATGGCAGTCAGCAAAACGTGGAAAGATATCGCCACACCAACCACACGCCTATTGCTCTAAGAGCAATGGAACCAAAAGTAAACGGAACAAGGCACACTTTCCCGCTTCCTCGTAACCTCAATCAACATTAGCATAGATTTCTGCCGTCTAAATCCTGTCAGACCTGTCAAGTTGAGTTCCACAACTACGTAACTCAACAGATTGACAACAAACAAGCAATAGCCATCATATTCCTAGACGTGACAAAAGGCTTTGACAGAGTACCACATGAAGCACGCTTGAGGAAACTAGAATCGTACGGCATTTACGACAACCTGCGCATATGGTTCTCATCATATTTTGCAATTTGCTTACAGTCAGTAGTGGTTGGGAACTTTATGTCCCTTCCAAAACCAGTCAAAAAGGGGCGTAATTCAAGGAAGCATTATGGGCCCCCTCCTATTCCTGCTCTATATACTTGACGTGTTCCAGGTTTTTAAACATTGGATGCACTACCTCTTTGGCGACGACATCAAAATTGTCTTCTCATTTCATCCGCCAAACTTTCACACTGCCTTCTCCCATATACAGTACGATTTAGGAGACCTAGCTGCATGACATTCACACCAGCAAAATGAAATGTTGTTACATACCGATGCACCATGCTACCCAATACCTTGATGCTACAAGGCACGCCATTAGGGAACTGCCTAACATTGCGAGACTTAGGCTTTAACTAATCTTGTTGCTGGACTTCGCTGAACAAATATTTTATTCTGCAGGAAAGCGTGCTCTCGCATCGGATGCCTCTTCAAAACCATGACAATACAAGAATCAAGAACTGCGCTTTACAAAACATGTGCCAGACATCTGCTGGAGTACAGCACTATAGTATTTACCAACGTAAGAAAGTGCGACCGAATAGCCCTCGAAAAGCTTCAGCGCACGTTCAGAAAACGCCATCTGGGGCATTCAAGTATCAGCTACCGTGATCGATGCAACACACTTAAGCTCGATCCGTTATGGCTGCGCCGACAGAAAAGCAATTTTGCTTTCCTACATTCGCTTTATAACAATCCCAATGGGAGCACACTAACCACTGTCTCAGACGCATACTATCATCCGTACCCCCAGGTGATGGACCTCACTCCATTATCCTACCGAGAAAGTGCAGTAGCGTTCGCTCCAACTTCTACCTCTACAGATACGCGATTGTACGGAATTGAGTACCTCTCACAATAAGGGCATCCATGAATATAAACCCGTTCCGCTTCTCTAAAAGCAAATACCTCTCGGTCACACAAGTTTCCAAGCTACTGAATATTAACTGTCCAGAAGACGAGCTTTGTGAAAACGCACCAGACCAATTATAATCGCCATTTCTTCCCTTCCCACATACTCTCCTCCCGGACTCCTAGTATTTTTACCTGCATGCTTCTTCCAACACCTATTTTAGTCTACTATCACATAATTACTAGCCACCGGATACCGAATGCTGCTGCATTCCCTCAAATCTCTCACATCTGGCCAGCTCAAGACTTCTGCCTCTGGCCAATCGCACCAGCATAAATGGCTACCATGTTGATGGTGAAGCCGGCGTGCATAGGACCTCTAGTACCATTTGGCGTTGCCCAATTACATACTTACCGCCAACCTGACATCGTTCTTTATTATAATTGTTACCCTATGAACCAAAATATTATTAAATATTCTCTTTATACCCCGCTTCCAGTCATCGCATACCTTGCTACTTATCTTACCTATTTGGCTCTAGCTTTCCTCTCTCATCATGGACAACCTACCTACAGTGCTTCACCGACTTAATTTCACACTTTAGCACTGCACTTTGTTGCGTTAGACCTCCAGTATCTGGCCATACTGCCTGACCTTCTCTTGTCTTGTCCTACTTCTACTTATCTCTTTTGCTCCGTCTCATTCCGTCTTACGAATCACCAAGCCCTTATGCTCCCCCGACTTATCTTCCACACTGTGGCGGCGCACTTTTGTGCGTAGGACCTTTAGTGCCAGGCTACGTTTCCCATATATTTATCCCTAACGTTAAACTGCAATCGTTCTCGCTTATAATTGTTACCCTAGGAAATAAAACACGAGTGAGTATTCTCTTTTAATCCTGCTTACACTTATCGGATGCTCCTACTATTTCTCTTATCAGTTTGGCTCCGGCATTTCTGTCATTCTAAGCACCAACTACCCGCCAGACTTTAATGACTTATCTTACACACTGCAGCTCCTTACTTTTATGCGTAAGACCTCAAGTATCTCGCTAGGATGCCTCCTTATCTTGTCCAATTTCTTCACTTACCTCTTTGACCCTGGCGTTCATCTCCACTTATGGACCACTTACCGCTGAATCTCCGTCGACGTTCCGTCCACACATTAGCATAGCAAGTTTGTGTGTAGGACCATATGTATCAGGTGGCGTGCCCCAATTATATCCTTATTGTCCGGCGGACACCGTTCTCTCTTATACATTTTACCCTATGAATCACGACAACCTTGCACATCCCCTTCTCATCGCCTTTCCACTTACCCTACATTCCTACTAGTTTTCTTGCATGTTAGGCTCCCGCTTTCCTCTCCCATTATTGACCACCTACCTACGATGCTTCACCGACATACGTTTCGCCAGGTAGCTCAGCAATTTTGTGCGTAGGACCTCATGTACCAGGCTATGTTGCTTAATTATATACTTATCGCGAAGCTACCGTCGTTCTCTTTTATAATTGTTACCGGCTCAATCACGAAAACATGGAATATTCTCTTCTCATCGCGTCTCCATTTACTGTGTATTCATAGTGCTTTCCTTAAATGTTTGGCTATGGCTTTCCTTTTTTCATAGGCACCAGCTACCTACGGTGCCGCGTCGAATTATGTTTAACACTGTAGCTCCAAAGTTTTGTGCGTAGGAGATCAAGTACCTGGCTCTGATGCCTACCTATAAACTTGTCCTAATTCTTCACTCATATTTTTGCCCCTGGCTATCCTCTCTACTTATTGACCACCTACCTCTGACGCTCCATCGACTTATCTTTCACACTCTAGCTCCGCATTTTTGTGCCTTGGACCAAAAGTACATGCTAGGTTGCTCAAGTATATGCTTATCGCGAAGTTTACATCTTTCTCTCTTATAATTGTTACTCTATGAACTACAATAACATTGAATATTCTCTCTGCATCTCACTTCCATCCATCGCATGTTCCTGCTACTTCTCTTACCTTTTTGGCTCTGGCTTTCCTCTTCCATTATGGACCACCTACCTATGATGCTTCGCCGACTTACTTTTTGCACTGTTACTCCGCACTTTTGTGTGTAAGCCCTCTAGTATCTGGCCACGCCGCCTGACCATCCGTTGTCTTGTCCTAATTCTTCACTTATCTCTTGCTCTGGATCACTCCGTCTTACGAACCATCAAGCTACGATGCTCCACCGACTTACCTTCCACACTGTAGCTGCTCACTTTCGCGCGTAGGACCTCAAGTAACGTGCTATGTTGCCCAAGTATATCATTATGGCTAGGCTGACATCGTTATTTCATATAATAAATAAATGAATGAATAGTTTATTCTCAAATTTAGAGAGACACCTCAAATCAGGCATGGTCAAAGTTTACAGGCAGCTGAATATCACAACGATACTTTAGGTTCAATCGTGCATAGTGTAGGCGGTCAAAGCACTATACGTGCAGTGAAACGGTATATGTAGTCGGGAGAGTATCATGGTCTTGCACCTGTCGGGAAAAAGTTAAAATATGAGTCCAGTCGACTTGCTAGTATGTAGGCGTGGGCAGTGACTTTATTCAGTGACGAGAAACATCCACCACGCCGCAATGTTGTTAAATAGACATTTGTGGCTTTTTATAGAGAGAACGCTTGCTAGGCGAAAGCCCACCACGTCCTGCAACACTTCCGTAAAGCATTTTGTACACGGATGTATAACTGACAACGCCGCTTGACGACTGAGTTCATATTCGGTTATTTGCAGTCAAATGGCTTCCAGTTTCCTCGGTTGACTGGACAGACGGTTTGATCAGGGCCGCCATAATTGTTGCTGCCGGTTGATGATGGGAACATCACACATAGTTGTCTTGTTGTGCGTCCAGGCGAGCAAAGTTTGAAAACTTCTGCTGTCTGGAATTCTCAGCTGTACATTTTTCGGGAGGCTGAAGACGTGTCCAGCTCTCCATACTGGACAACGGTCGTGGTGATGATTGCAGTGGAGTCCCTTTGGTATATAGCCATGCTCCATGTAGGTCATTGGCAGTTATTAGGTTCGACAGGCGAAACCTGTTCCTCAGTCCAATCCCAGATCTCCAAGCGGTTGCGGACCTGGGAGAAAAGAGAAAGTGCGGGCCAACGGAGAGATGACCGCAAGAACAGGGGTGGAGTTAAACAATGTTAAACTCGTATGTTACAACATTTGGAGTTGAGGCAAAATCATGTACACTGAGCAACAATGATTATTCTGAAAATGTCTTTTGAATGTCCTATGGAATCAAGCCCTCTGGGTAGATTGCTAACGTCTGCTTAGAGACAAGAACGGTGTGCTGGTATGTAATCCACCACCTATCAGTTTATTATGAGGCAAAAATTGTGTGGGAAAAATGGAAAGAGAGTTAAAGGGCTGGTGATGATTGCATGGAGCAGGAACAGCAAGTAGCCAGCCTTATACGCTTGGGGGCGCGGAATAAGAAATTTAAATATAAATAGTTTGCCGCTATAGAGATCTAAATGTCAACTGATTGTAAGGCAGCGAAAAGAATGGACGAAGACATCCCAAGCGAATCAAAGGTATTGAGAAAAGGAGTGGCTCCTAACAAGCTCTGGATAACCGCAGATGCATGGGGCCAACAAGCACTAGGTGCTGCTAAACAGAGTTGCCGAATTTAAGACGATCGACAGATGGTGGTGTTAGGAATGGTTACCAGTGGCCAGAGGTAGCCATTCCCATAAGACGCTTGGTCACTAGTGTATGTCTACGGAGTCACAGAATGCAGCAACAAGCCAGCGAAGGTAAGTGATACAGATATTCCATGAGAATGTGTGATGAAAAGACAAGGAGTGTAGCCTAGCATGCTCAAAGTCTGCGCAGAACGGGCATGGAGCCTACTGTGAATGGCTGCTAAGTGGTAAGGAAGATAAGAAGAGCGACAGGTAGTGGCGTTGGAGAGGATCAGTGGCCAGCAGCGGCATTCGGATTAGGCCTTCTAATTATCAGTGGATACCTACAGTGACTACATAAGTAAACACGCCAGCGAGGGTACGTGACGCAAACAACCCGAGAGTAAGAGTTGGAGAGATAAGGAGTGTCTACTAGCGCAAAGATATATGCTAGCTACAATGACTCCCTGAAGCCGAAAAGTGGTGCCGTAGGTAATAAGAAGAACTGGTAGTGGTACTAAGGGAGAGAGCGTATCGGTGGCTTGCAAAGGCATTTGGGTGAAGCCTTCTAGTTGCTAGTGGATACCTACAGTGTCCCAGCAAAAGTCAACAAACAGCAAATGCATGTGACGCAGACAGTCCCAGGGAGTAAAGTTTGGAGGAATAAAAGCGTGGCTCTTAGCAGGCTCCGGATATGCGCAGAGATGGTTGGAGCCTACGAAGAATGTCTGCTGCCAAACACAGGTGCCAGAGGTAAGACGAAGAGCAGATAATGGCGCTAGGAGTGAGAGTATCAGTGATCAGCATTGGCATTTGGGTGAAGCCTTCTAGTTACTAGTGTATGCCTACAGTGTCCCAGAATAATTCAACAAACAGCAAATATATAGGTCGCAGGCAGTCCCAAAAAATGGAGGTTGGAGGAATAAAAGAGTGGCGCTTAGCAGGCTCTGGATGTGCACAGAGATGATTGGAGACTACGACCGCTAGCTGTTTCTAAACAGAAGCCAAATTTAAGACAATCAACAGATGTTGGTGCTAGGGAAGGTTACCAGTGGCCAGACGTAGCCATTCCAATAAAACGCTTGGTCACTAATGTATGCCTACAGGGTCACAGAATGCATCAACAAGCCAGCGAAGGTAAGTGATATAAACATTCAAATAGAATGTTTGACGGAGAGGCGAGGAGTGAATCCTAGCGAGCGCCGGATTGGTGCAGATATGTATGGAGCCTACAACGATTCGCTGTAACAATGATGAATAAGACAAGACTAAAGACATATACTGGCGCTAGGAGGGAGAGTATCGGTCGCCAGCAAAGGCCTTCGGATTAGGCCTTATAATTACTAGTGGATACCTACAGTGACAGACTAAGTCAACAAACCAGCGAAGGTATGTGATGCAAACAATCCAAGCGAGTAAGAGTTGGAGAGATAAGGTGTGGCTACTGGCGCAAAGATGCATGCTACCTACAATAAACCGCTGCAGCTGAAAAGTGGTGACCGAAGTAAGACGAAGAGCAGATAATGTCACTACGTTAGAGAGCATCGGAGGCTAGCAATGGCATTTGGGTAAAGCCTTCTAGTTGCTAGTGGATACCCACAGTGTCCCAGCAAAAGTAAACAAACAGCAAATGTGTGACGCAGATGGTCCCAGAAAGTAAAGGTCTGAGAGATAAAAGAGTGGCTCTTAGCAAGCTCCGGATATGCTCAGGGATGTATGAAGCCTAGGAAAAATAGCTGCTGCTACATATGGGGGCAAAGGGTAAGACGAAGTACTGATAATGGCACTGGGGGAGTGGGTGTATCGGTGGCTGGCAATGACATTTGGATGAAGCTTTTTAGTTACTAGTGTGTACCTAAAGTGTCCCATAAGTCAACAAGCAGCAAATGCACAATAGGGAGACTCTCTAATAGAATAAAGGTTGTAAGGATAATTGGGTGGCTCCAAGCAAGCTACGAATATGCGCAGAGATCTTGGGAGCCTACGAAGAATAGCTGCTGCTAAACAGAATTAAGATGAAAAACAGATACTGACGCTAGGAGCGAGGGTAGCAGTGATCAGTACTTGTTACATTATGAACCAAAACACCATTGTATATTCTTTTCTAAGTTCGCTTCCATCTATCGCATATTTCTATTGCTTCTCTTACCTGGTAGGCTCCAGCTTTTCCCTGCTCCTAGGTATCACCTATCGAAGGTCCACCAACGACTTATCTTTCACATTGTAGCCCCGCACTTTTTTGCGTACAACCTTAAATATCCGTTTCTCTAACATCCGATTACTGAACGCTTTACGTTCTTCTTTTCATGGGTCCCCAACCCGGTGTCGTAACACCACTGGCTGCCCTACATGTTCAAACGATAAGCTATACCATTGTTAGCTGATCGCTTAACCTATATCTTAAACGTATATTAAACCACACTATGTTTCTCTGATTCCGTCAACGCATTTACAGGTTTACAACGTCTGATACTCTCGGTTTCTACACAAGAAAACCTATGCGTACGCTAGGCCATTTCGGAAAACATGTGTCACATTTGGCACATATAGAGACTCATGCTTGCCCGCAAAACTACGGATATAATGTATAACATATTCGGTCATTCCAATGCTTTTAACCAGCACATTACCATAAATTTTATATCTATACATTAACATAGTCCCGTTCACTTTCCTTGGCAGATTGCTCGGTCCGTTTTTCTTTTCTCTTTGTCCTAAAGGTTAACATTATGTGCACGGAACACCTCTGAGGACATACCGGTGACGCCCTCCTGGACACGGAATAGACACAGAACAAAGCCATCGCTTGCGCTTACAATTCTGACACTTTGAAGGAACCCAGCAAACTAATCAAATGTATACAATTCACCTGCGTCGTCCGAACTCTACAGCTCCAAACACTTGCGGTCGACTCCGAAGGAGACTACACAACAATGAGAAACAAATGTGTGAAACGTGACTGCGAATATCCGCGTAGGTAATCGGTCAGGGGCGAACTTGTCAATGTCATATCACCAGTCGGCAGTGTTCCAGGAAGTGGTGGGTTTTCGTCTGGCAAGCGTTTTCTCTACGAGAAGCCACAATAACTGTTTACCAACACCGCGAAGTGGCAGACGTGACTCGCCACGTAACAAAGTCACCGCACCAATCACACATTTGCAAGTTGACTGATACCGCATTTCACAAATTCCGTGTATATGTCTGCTCTCGTACGAACACGCCTACGTATTTGATCAGTTACATGCCAATATTCTCAAATATTTTTGCAGCTGTTCCTTATGCTTCTCTCACCTGACTCGCACTGTGTACACAACCTCATCGGACTAGTTCCGCATCAACAAACTCCACATTAGTGATGTGATTCTTATTTTTACATCTCGCATTCTGTAAACGTATACTTAGTACAGCCTTTGGGCCATATGGACCCACACTACTGAATTAAACTCTAATACTCCTGCTCTTGTTGCATCTAATCATGTGCCATATTGCAATATGCTGACCATGCCCAAAAGCTGTGCCTCGATTTGTCGAGAATAAAATATTTATTCTTTATCTATTTATTTAAAAACCCTGCTAAAGTGAAGTATCCAACGCAACGATGGTGTTTGTCATGCCATACTGTAGTGGTAGACCACATAGTAGGGCAAGCTTTTCCAGGTCAGATACGTAGAAGCACAGTATTCTGCATCAAAAATTGTGAAGTAAAATTAAATAAATAAAAAAATAAATATTTTATTCTCGACTATGCGAGGCACATTTATGGATGCATGAACAGATAATAACGTGAACAAACAAACGTCTTCCACATGTAGAATACCAAAAGCTCTCCGCACACTTTTCACTAAACTTGCCAAACTGGCGACCGATACATAGCACGAGAGTGGCGTCTTTATTAGCTTATTTGATACGGCAGGTTTAATTGATGATTCCATCTTAGATAAACCACCAGCAAATAGCTGAAAGTGCCTACTACCTTCGTAAAATTTACGTACTTAATAGGCCAAAGCAGACGCAGCAAACTGCTCATGATTAATACTTCGAAGAATGCATCCGGCAACAGATACGTTGGAAGATTTCACTGCAAGATTACGGAAACTCAGGAGGAATCCACGACTCTATGGAGGAATGTATTTGCATAATATTTAAAACTGATAAGTGTTTTACTTCCAATCAGCTTAACAACGGACTTTTCTGTAGTAATTAGCTAAGGTTGAACATGAGTTTGTACGGGGCGGGGATACTGAAGAGACAGGACGCTGTTAACGTTCATCGCATTTGCGTGATCGGCACCGGCGGCAATAAATATTGAACTACCTTGACCAATTTACCAAATTCGTGGCACATTTAATCAATCAATTTTCACTTTTGAGCGCACAAGCCCCGCCTTTCCAATGCTTGAAGTGTATGTATGTAAGTAATCCGAGTGAGTGTGATAGCTTTACGCGTTGCATGAGTGTGCCTTGTCAGTGCAAGCAGATATGCAGCTCTTTCAACAGCGCACATTTAATAAGCCCACCACACGTTGTTATGTCCCAGTGGATACGCCATATCATGTAATTAAATAATGTTCATATCGCTATCACCAGTAGGAAGGGATTCGTTCTCACCAAGCTTACTGTTTTATCGTTTCAAATCAAAGAAGTCTACGTTCTGCCGTTAAAATCCCCAACTACTACATCATAAACCTTGTAGTCATGCGCATCCACACGTCCTATGCAGGGTGCTGTGTCATCTACGGACAGGAGACCAACAAATGCCTTCACTTTACCTCGCGTGCCTTTTTGCCTTACTGACTTCTTATCAATTTAAGCTTCTTCATCTTGTATCTATCTTATTCTACTGGTGCTCGTTGTTTCCTATCTAGCTTCAATTAGGTGGTTTATTCACCGTGTCCCGTATTGATCCAGCTTAGTGTGACTGCCCTCATCCCTTCTGACTCCGCCCGGACTGCTGAGACGCAAACGCTGCACAGTGGGTGGTCACCCTGCTCTACTCAATTTACCCCGAGATTCTTGTCTGTCCCATTCACTCATTGGCAACATGGGCATTTTTCCCGGAAAATCCCCTTTCTTGCTTGTAACCTAAGTTTGTACTCCCGCTCTAATTGGCGTTCTATTCCGAATGTTCTGCCCAGAGCTGGTCGAGTCAGACTGACATCCTGCGTTCTTATTTTTTCCGGTATTGAAACCTTACCTACGTATGTGCGTCTAACCTACCGCCTTATTCACCTTACATCGAGAGCCTTGTTCGTCACCTCGATTGTTAGCAATATCCATTTATGAATCCCTGCTTGCAATCTTGGTTTGCAGCATTACATGATTTGGACGGTTCAACCTCAGAGTGCCTCACCAACCCATTAGCCTCAGACGACTGCTTTCTGGTTGCCCCGATACTAGTGGGACTTAGCTGATATAAGACCGTCATGACATCACACTATTCTTCTTTCCTCAATTGTTTGCTGCTCATGTTGACCACATATGAATACCAGATATATGCACTCGAACTTTCTATTTATCCAGCTGCGTCTTTCTTCACACACTTTTCCATCGTATGTAAGCTGATTACTTTCAATGCACCGCTCGGATCTCTTCTTGTCTAAGCCATCACCTACCTACTGAATTTCCTCACATTACCGAGCGGTAAACAACCTAGCTATGCAAACTAAGTAATTAAACTCTTAATTTTATCTCCTTAGGTGTGTTTGGCTTCACCCTTTATGCTTGTAGATGCTTTCATCCAAAGACTGAAGAATATTTCGCTGGCGCCCGTTGATAAAACATCCAGTTCATCCTTACCCCTATCTTCATGAAAGGCTTTGAATTGGCTAAACGATTGTCCTAATGGCGTTACAATATGGATTCCAGTGAAATTTCTGTTTGCTAACTTGGATGGATGCCGCTTTCCTGTGGTTTAGAAAATAGGTTTAGCTTGCTATATCTCATCTACTCTTAGCTGGTGTCCCGGAGCTAGCTCATGGATTTTTAACGTAAATCAATTAATAACTATTTATATCCTTGACGAAAAGAGACACGCCTGTACAGACGTGGACAAGTGGTTGACAGAGACACAAAAGCATTAAAAGCGCAGGTATATCACATGACAGAAATACGTCTTGGTAAAATAACTGGCTCAAAAATAGCAAGTAACTTTGCAAAGGGATGGTGCAAGGATGAAGGTATATTCATTGTTGTCAAAGAGAAAGGTGGTGCCGAAGCTCTGTAAGATCACCAAGTATGTTTGTTTTGGAAATGCTGGGTGGGGGTTCGAATGGATCCGGAGGGTAAGCACCGATTTTCTTTAAGCGCATGAGTCCAATGGAGTGATTGACAAACACGCTGTGCACGCTGATATTGAATACAATGCTTATGTTGGGGTGAAGCAGTGGGCGGTGACTTTATTTCAGTGACTAGTCTCAGCTGATACGTCATAGTGTCGCTACACAGACATTTGTGGCTTTTTATAGTGAACGCTTGCTAGGACAAACCCCAACACGCCATGGAACACTACCACTGATTACAATGTAAAGAACATTGAGGTAGTTGTAACGCTTCTGTAAGACCTATTTTGCAACCGGTTAATCGCAGATACGGTACACCCGTTTTTCCGTTTGCTTAGCAGTAGGCTTAGGCAGGATTCACCAGTAACAGTTAGGGACGGCGGTGCTGTTTAGAGATGGACTGTGTAAATTGGGGTGCTGCGTTATGTAGGTGAGTATAGAAATTGAATTATAAGCAGTTTCATTGTCCGGGTAAATAACCCACGGGTATGGTGGGCGACGCTGGCAGGTCCACCAGACCCAACCATCGCAGCCACTTGGAAAGCTTGCATGCAGAGGGGGTTTCGGGCGGTCGAGGAGATTGCCGTGATCTTTTAAACTAAGTAATGCCGAGCGCAACAGTATAGACTACATGCAATATACATCCGAAATGTATAAAATAGGCGTACCGCACTGGCAAATTGGGTGAAGTATCCATTGCGTAATGGCGGCAGTTAGAGGAGGATTCTTAAACGAGGAAGAAACAATCTGTTAGCGAGATGGACAGAGCGTAACGCCACTAAATCGGAAGTAACCTGATCGCTTGCAGGGAGATGAAATTGGTTTTTCAGGAGATGCTTTGAAAGTGATAATGAGTGGATCAAAATTGTTCAGGCCCGTAGTGGATACGGATCAAAAGGATTTTTGGAGAAATTATCCACTGTCGAGGTAGAGGGAGCATAAGGTCATAATATCGTGTGTTGATTACTTGCAGGGATATGAAGCTTTTTAGGTGAAATTCCGGAGGAAATAATGCTTTGAACCCGTGGTCAAAACAGTGGAATGTACGGATCAAAAAGCTTCCATAGTAGATAACCTGCCAGACACCTAGAGTTGATAAACGCCGTTTCGGCGTACAGCTGTCGCACACACCAACAGAGAACACCATATATTATGGACACACATATAGAACGAGGTAGTGTTTTGTAAGGCATGAGGTCTTGAGGACTCCTTTCTCCTTTATTTTGTTCGTAGTTTTTCCTTTCTGTGACCTTTTCTTCCCTGTCCCATCGCAAGACCTGCATAGAAGTTGCTGAATAAAATTAGCTAAATTATCTTGTCTATAAATATGATTTCTAGACATATGTGCACAGCCCATGCAACCACCAGGGGCATTCTGTCTTCTTGATATGCCTCATCTAGCGGTTTGAACGACTGCGTTCCAAGGATTTTCACCTTCTGTACATCACCACAAGAAAGCTTCATCTCACTGCAAGTGTTCAACTTACTTGCGAAATCATGGCGTTATGTTACTTTCACCTCGCCAGTGGATTATTTCTGGTACCAGAAACTTCAGATGCATCCCGTCAGTATCTGATGGATAAAATACAAAACAAAATAAATAATGCGTTAGCTGTACGCCGAAACGGCGTTTATCAACTCTAGGCGTCTGGCAGGTTATCTACTATGGAAGCTTTTTGATCCGTATATTCCATTGTTTTGACCAAGGGTTCAAAGCATTATTTCCTCCGGAATTTCACCTAAAAAGCTTCTTATCCCTGCAAGTAATCAACACACGATATTATGACCTTATGCTCCCTCTACCTCGACAGTGGATAATTTCTCCAAAAATCCTTTTGATCCGTATCCACTACGGGCCTGAACAATTTTGATCCACTCATTATCACTTTCAAAGCATCTCCTGAAAAACCAATTTCATCTCCCTGCAAGCGATCAGGTTACTTCCGATTTAGTGGCGTTACGCTCTGTCCATCTCGCTAACAGATTGTTTCTTCCTCGTTTAAGAATCCTCCTCTAACTGCCGCCATTACGCAATGGATACTTCACCCAATTTGCCAGTGCGGTACGCCTATTTTATACATTTCGGATGTATATTGCATGTAGTCTATACTGTTGCGCTCGGCATTACTTAGTTTAAAAGATCACGGCAATCTCCTCGACCGCCCGAAACCCCCTCTGCATGCAAGCTTTCCAAGTGGCTGCGATGGTTGGGTCTGGTGGACCTGCCAGCGTCGCCCACCATACCCGTGGGTTATTTACCCGGACAATGAAACTGCTTATAATTCAATTTCTATACTCACCTACATAACGCAGCACCCCAATTTACACAGTCCATCTCTAAACAGCACCGCCGTCCCTAACTGTTACTGGTGAATCCTGCCTAAGCCTACTGCTAAGCAAACGGAAAAACGGGTGTACCGTATCTGCGATTAACCGGTTGCAAAATAGGTCTTACAGAAGCGTTACAACTACCTCAATGTTCTTTACATTGTAATCAGTGGTAGTGTTCCATGGCGTGTTGGGGTTTGTCCTAGCAAGCGTTCACTATAAAAAGCCACAAATGTCTGTGTAGCGACACTATGACGTATCAGCTGAGACTAGTCACTGAAATAAAGTCACCGCCCACTGCTTCACCCCAACATAAGCATTGTATCCAATATTGGCGTGCACAGCGTGTTTGTTAATCACTCCGTTGGACTCATACGCCTACAGAAAAATGGTGCTTACCCTCCGGATCCATTCGAAACCCCACCCATCATTTCCATAACAGAAATACTTGGTGATCTTACAGCGCTTCGGCACCACCTTTCTCTTTGACACCAATGAACATACCTTCATCCTTCACCATCCCTTTGCAAAGTGACTTGCGATTTTCGAGCCATTTATTTTACCAAGACGTATTTCTGTCATGTGATATACCTGCGCTTTTCATGCTTTTGTGGCACTGTCAACCACTTGATCACGTCTGTACTGGCGTGTCTCTTTTCGTCAAGGATATAAACGGTTATTAATTGCTTTATGTTAAAAATTCATGAGCTAGCTCCGGGCAACCAGCTAAGAGTAGGTGAGATAAGGCAAGCTAAACCTATTCTCCAAACCACAGGAAAGCGGCATCCATCCAAGTTAGCGAACAGAAATTTCACTTGAATCTAGCTTGTAACGTCATTAGGACAATCGTGTAGCCAAATCAAAACCTTTCATGAGGCTAGGGGTAAGGATGAACTGGCTGCTTGATCAACGGGCGCCAGCGAAATATTCTTCAGTTTCTGGATGAAAGCATCTACAAGGATAAAGGATGAAGCCAAACACACCTAAAGATATAAAATTAAGTGTTTACCTACTTTGTCTGCAGAGCTAGGTTGTTTACCGCTCAGTAATGCGAGGAAAGTCAGTAGTTAGGAGATGGGTTAGACAAGACGAGATCCGAGCGGTGTATTGAAAGTAATCTGCTTACATACGATGGAAAAGTGTGTGAAGAAAGACGCAGCTGGATAAATAGAAGGTCCGAGTGCATATATCTGGTATTCATATGTGGTCAACATGAGCAGCAAACAATTGAGGAAAGAAGAATAGTGTGATGTCATGACGGTCTTATATCAGCTAAGTCCCACTAGTATCGGGGCAACCAGAAAGCAGTCGTCTGAGGCTAATGGGTTGGTGAGGCACTCTGAGGTTGAACCGTCCAAATCATGTAATGCTGCAAACCAAGATTGCAAGCAGGGATTCATAAATGGATATTGCTAACAATCGAGGTGACGAACAAGGCTCTCGATGTAAGGTGAATACGGCGGTAGGTTAGACGCACATACGTCGGTAAGGTTTCAATACCGGAAAAAATAAGAACGCAGGATATCAGTCTGACTCGACCAGCTCTGGGCGGAACATTCGGAATAGGTGGCCAATTAAAGCGGGATTACAAACTGAGATTACAAGCAAGAAAGGGGATTTTCCGGGAAAAATGCCCATGTTGCAAATAAGTGAATGGGACAGACAAGGATCTCGGGGTAAATTGAGTAGAGCAGGGTGACCACCCACTGTGCAGCGTTGGCGTCTCAGCAGTCCAGGCGGAGTCAGAAAGGATGAGGGCAGTCCCAATAAGCTGGATCAATACGGGACACGGTGAATAAACCATCTACTTCAAGCTAGATAGGAAACAACGAGCACAAGCAGAATAAGACAGATACAAGATGAAGAAGGTTAAATTGATAAGAGGTCAGTAAGCCAAAAAGGCACGCGAAGTAAACTGAAGGCATTTGTTGGTCTCCTGTCCGTAGATCACACAGTACCCTGAATAGGTCGAGTGGATGCTCATGACTGCAAGGTTTATGATGTAGTAGTTGGGGATTTTAACGACAAAACGTAGACTTCTTTGATTTGAAGCGATAACACAGTAAGCTTGGTGAGAACGAATCC
Source organism: Dicrocoelium dendriticum (assembly GCA_944474145.2). Classification (NCBI taxonomy): domain Eukaryota; kingdom Metazoa; phylum Platyhelminthes; class Trematoda; order Plagiorchiida; family Dicrocoeliidae; genus Dicrocoelium; species Dicrocoelium dendriticum. Next base: position 1,964,670 of record OX104071.1, read on the forward strand.
CTTCTTACGGGTGATAGCGATATGAACATTATTTAATTACATGATATGGCGTATCCACTGGGACATAACAACGTGTGGTGGGCTTATTAAATGTGCGCTGTTGAAAGAGCTGCATATCTGCTTGCACTGACAAGGCACACTCATGCAACGCGTAAAGCTATCACACTCACTCGGATTACTTACATACATACACTTCAAGCATTGGAAAGGCGGGGCTGGTGCGCTCAAAAGTGAAAATTGATTGATTAAATGTGCCACGAATTTGGTAAATTGGTCAAGGTAGTTCAATATTTATTGCCGCCGGTGCCGATCACGCAAATGCGATGAACGTTAACAGCGTCCTGTCTCTTCAGTATCCCCGCCCCGTACAAACTCATGTTCAACCTTAGCTAATTACTACAGAAAAGTCCGTTGTTAAGCTGATTGGAAGTAAAACACTTATCAGTTTTAAATATTATGCAAATACATTCCTCCATAGAGTCGTGGATTCCTCCTGAGTTTCCGTAATCTTGCAGTGAAATCTTCCAACGTATCTGTTGCCGGATGCATTCTTCGAAGTATTAATCATGAGTAGTTTGCTGCGTCTGCTTTGGCTTATTAAGTACGTAAATTTTACGAAGGTAGTAGGCACTTTCAGCTATTTGCTGGTGGTTTATCTAAGATGGAATCATCAATTAAACCTGCCGTATCAAATAAGCTAATGAAGACGCCACTTACGTAGTAGGAGAGGAAAGCCATTGCCAAAAATGTAAGCAATTTATCAAGAATGTAAGAAAATAGATGCAAGATGAAAGGAGTATATTTAATGTTTCGTTTCAGGGGTAACAATTATATTAGATAACTGTGTCGGCTTAGCAATAAGGATATAAGTGGGCCACTTAGCCTAATGACTAAAGCCCTACCCACAAATATGCGGAGCTACAGTGTGAAAGGTGAGTCGGTGGAACAACGGAGCTTGGTGGTTCGTTATGTAAACTGAGACAAGTCAAACGAAGCAAGGGTAGAATTGGGAGGAGGCAAGCTTTAGGCATCCATCATAGGCAGATACTTGTGGTCTTACGCTTCCTATGGTTGGATAATAGGGGGTGAGTGGTGACGGACTTGGACTATCGGATTCTAAAAGTAAATAGTGAAAAGAAGGGAAGGCCACATGCACCTTAGACCAACGCTGTGGGGGCAAGGTCCCGACCGATATCCGAAATTGTGTGATTAGCAGAATGACCATTTTTTCTCTCACACATGCCATAGTAACTAGCCTAAGCCATTATAAATTTTAAAATAGCATCTTGCACCAACTAATTCCAAGAATTAACGTTAAAAGTAACCCGTCAGTCCTCACTTGTCCGTGTGTAGCTGTTTCTTTCATTAATGCTGCAATTTATATCAGGTTCGATTCTGCATTAGACAAATTAGGGCATTTCAACGAGTAAATAACGTCTGGCCTACGTCTTCTTTTCTACAATTATATTTCCCGTATTATCCTCCCTGATCTCTCCAGAGTAAACCGCTTGGTTCTACGGAAAGCTCATACCCCAGATTTCAGAAGGCTAAAACTCTAAACTGGTTAAAAATAAACAAATATTTAATTTTCCTATTTGTCGAAGAGCATATTATGAGGCATGATCAAAATTGGGAAGACGATTATTCGTAACAAACACGTTGCGTTGCACGCCAAGTAAAGCTGACTGAAAGGTTTGGACGTGGCAGGAAGAAGAAAATTATTGGTAATGTACAGCTTTATTTGATATGATGAGAAGCGGTGGCTATGTGTGTAGAGGTAACTAAACAAATAAATAATCATATTCTCGACGAAACATGACCCACTAGTACAAGCTTGATCAAGTGGTTGACAAGGCCATAGAAACACTAAAAGCTGATGCATACCACACGACAGAAATACGTGTTGGTAGAATACGTGGCCTGAAACTTGCTCCTAATGTTGCACAGGAATGATGCACGGAGGAAGAGCTCAATCATTGGTGTCAAAAAGAAAAGCAACGCCGGAGCGCCGTACGATAACTAAGTGTTTCTGTTATGGAAAAGCTAGGTGCGGGTTCGAATGTTTCCGGAGATTGCTCTCCGTTTTTCCATAGGCGTAAGTCCGATAGGGCTTGCTAAACACACGCTCGTAAATATGTGGTATCAAGATCTTACTCCGTGTGAAGCAGTGGGCAGTGACGTCATTTCGGTGGCGAGTCACATCCGCCACGATGCAATGCCGTTAAACGGACATATGTGGCTTGTTACAAAGAAAACGCTTGCCAAGCCATAACCCACCACGTCCTGGAACACTGCCATTGACCACAATGTATATAACAATTAACTAGTTAATGCTTTTGTAGGACCGAGTTTTCGAGCTGCTAATCGCAGTCATGGGACACCCGATTTTCCGTTGGTTCAGCGGAAGGCCGTCAGGATACATCAGGAACGGTTGTAGGCATCGGTACTGCTCGGAGATAAGCTGTATACATTGCGGTGCTGTGTTATTCGTGTGAGTATGGAACTCAAACCATAAGCAGTAGCCTTGTCTGAGCAGATAACTCACGGGCCAGGTGTGTGTCGATGGTAGATCCACGGGAGGTATCCATAGCAGCTGAGGTGTGAGGATGGAGAGGAGGTTACAAACGGTCGAGGGGCTTGCTGTGATTTTTGGAATCCGGTATGGCGAAGCGTAGTAGTATAGACCACAGAAACTATGCATCCAGAAGGTATAAAGGCAGCATACCACACTGACGAGGTGGCTGTAGTAGCAGATAGAAATAATCCACTGGCGAGGTGGACGGAGCATAACGCCATGACATCGCAGGTACGTTGAACCCTTGCAGGGAGGTGACATTGTTTTTCAGATGTCCCGAAGGTCAAAAGGATTTGATCCAAATTTTTCAGACCCATGGAGGATGCGGATCAAGAGGCTTTCAGGAGAAACTATCCACTGGCGAGATGGAGGGAGCATAACACCATGTCATCGCAAGTATGTTGATCATTTGCAAGGGGATGAAGCTATTTATGTGATGTTTAGGATTTAATAATTGTTCGAACCCAGTTGTTCAAACCAGTAAACGGTGCGGATCAAAAAGCTTAGACTTGATGGCAGAGCACACTGGCGAGGTGGGTAGCGTATCCATTGGATACTGACGCCAAGCAGTTGATTGATCTAGTACCAATAATCCACTGGCGAGATAAACGGAACACAACGCCATGACACCGCAAGTAATTTGAGCACTTGCCGGTAAATGAAGCTTTCTTGTGTTGGTGTTCCGATAGCGATAGTGATTTGAACCAAATCGTTCAAACCACTGAAAAGTACGGATCAAAAAGCTTAGACTCAATGGAAGCCCACACTGGCGAGATGGATAACGTATCCATCAGATACTGACGCTAAGCATCTGAAGGATCTGGTACCAGAAATAATCCACTAGCGAGGTGAACATACCGTAACGACATGACATGGCACTTGCAGTGAGATGAAGCTTTCTTGGGGTGATATTTTGAATGTCAAAATGATTGGAACGCAGTCGTTTAAACCACTAGCTGGTGCATATCAAGGGGCATGATGCTCGAGGTGGTAACATGAGATTCCCATATATGTCTATAGGTAATGGTTGTAGATACTACGCTTCAGGTGGGTTTGTTCAGCAGCTTCTATGCAGGTCTCAGTGGGGACAAGGAAGAAAAGTTCGCAGAAAGGAAGGACATCGAAAGTAAAGAAAAGAGTAAGGAGAGCTGGCGGACCCAAGCCTTGCCAAACCCTTTTAACCCTTTTTCTGTGTGTACCTAGAAATGGTGGCATCATCTGTTTGTGTGTGCTTTCTAATGTTGGGGATAAATAGAAAATCCTTGTTCATAAACTACGTGTCACGAGATGTGGAGTAGTGCATCACAAGAAAGAAGGTGCAGTACACAGTTGTGACAAAATCCTAGTTCATTGGAGCGGTACATAGTTAGACCAAAAGCTGCAGCACAGGAACAGTGGAGGTGCCAGCAAAGCAGTTAAGCTAACTGTAAAATAAAACGAAACCGAGGTGCCCCAATAGACTAAATGAGCCCCGAAGGCACAGCTCTAAGTTGTCACATGTAAGTCAGATGGACAGAGATGACAAAAAGGGAAGTCTCGGGACGCTGTACGTAGAAGAATCAGACCATATTTAAGAGAGTACTGGTCATACATGCCGAGCTCTCAGTTGAAAAGAGGAGCATCGATTTATATAAACTAAATCAGCAGTTAAATGTGAGATGGAAAAGAGGATTCGGCGATGCTATATTCCTGTAAATATGAAAAGTTATGGAGGCGGTGCCACGCAAAACAGTGCAGATCAACATTGTATAGGATTAGTAGCTGCGACGGCGTAGGTAGATGGTGCCTAGGAGGAGGAGAGGAAAATCATAGCCTAGCTGTTGGAAAAGTAGTAGGAACATACGGTTAATGGAGGCGAGATGAAAATAGAATTATCAATGTTGTTGTGGTTAGGTCGACAGCTCTAAGAGAAAACATTGTCGGCTTGGCAAGTACGATATAATTAGACAATGTAGCCTGGTACTTGAGGTCCTACGCAAAAATGTGCGGCGCTACAGTGTAAAATGTTAGTCGGTGGAGCATCGGAGCTTGGTGGTTCGTAAGATGAAATAAGCCAGAGCAAAAGCTGGGTGAAGAAGTAGGACGAGATAAGGATATAAGTAGGAAACATATCCTGGTACTTGAGATCCTACGCACAAAAGTGCGAAGCTAGAGTGGGGAAGATAACTCGATGGAGCACCAGAGGTAAGTGTTTCATACGTATAGAGGAAAACCAGGGTCAAAGAGATGAGTGAAGAAGTAGGACGAGAATAGCTTATATTTAGGCAGCACAGCCAGACGCTGGAGGCATTTCGCACAGAAGTGCGGAGCTACAGCCTGAAAATTACGTCTTTTGCAAACCGTAGATAGGAGTTGCTCAGTAGGGGAGGAAAGCCAGAGCCAAACATGTAAGAAAAGTAGTAGGAATACGCCATAGATGGAAGCTGGAGTAAAAGAGAATAATCGATAATGTTTTAGTTCATAATGCAGCAATTATTGGAAATAACAATGTCAGTTTGCGATAAGAATATAAGTGGGAACCAGTCTGCTACTTTAGATCCCAAACATAAAAGTGCGGGGCTAGTGTGCTGAAGATGAGTCGGTGAAGCAACACTGGTAGGTGGTACATAAGTGGAGAGGAAAGTGGGGTCAGAGCGATAAGTGAAGAAGTAGGACGAGATAAGATTATAGATAGACACCATAGCGAGATACTTGTGGTCCTCCGCATTAAAGGGCGGAGTTACAGGGTGAAAGGTCAGTCATTAGAGTGTCGTAGAGAGGTAAGCCATAATGGGAGAGAAAGGTCAGCGACAAACAGATAAGAGAAGTAGCAGGAGCATATGATGAATGGAAGCGAGATGTAGACAGAATATTCAATGTTATTGTGGTTCATAGAGGAACAGTTATAAATAAATAAATAAACGTTTTCCTTGGCTTGCGAGGCATGCCCGCGTGAGCATGATCAAATAAGGGCAAATTTATAGACAAGTCATGGCCACTGTAACGGTGAGAATCGGAGAGTGTTCGGGCGTTCCTATTTGAAACTGTACAAATAGGACAGAAGTATAGATGAAGAAAGCCCAGTGTCGTGAGTTCGAGCCAGTTCGTATGGGCACAGCCAGTCTACTATGAAGTGCCGTAACAATTCAGGCAGGAATAGATCAAGAACTAGAACTGATCAGACAGCAAAGAGCTGGAGATGGACACGCTCAGTCTTGATTACACAATAGGCTGGGTTAATGTGTGTGTATCGTAAAGAAAAAAGTGAATGCGCAGAAAAAGACGTAGCGACGAAATATGCAGATGAGAACTGGCCAGGGCGTAGCAAGCATGCCCGTATGTAGCCCTGGTCTGCTTGTCAGTATGTACTTATTGGCAGCGACTTTATTCAGTGGCGAGTTACCGCCGACACGTCGTAGTGTAGTTAAACGGACGTTTGTGGCTTTTTATATTGAGAACGCTTGCACGCTTCGCGATATGGATATAAGCGGGAAACATAGCCTGCTACTTGAGGTACTACCCACAAAATTGCGGAATACAGTGTGGAAGAGGCGCAGGTGGATCATCAGTTAGGTGGTCCATAAGTGGACAGGAAATCCCTGGTCAACAAGATAAGTGAAGAAGTAGGACCAGGTAAATTTATAGGTATGCTCTATAGCCTGATACTTGAAGTCTTACGCACAAAAGTGCACAGCAACAGTGTGAGAGATAAGTAGTTGGAGGACCGTAGGAAGGTGGTGCCTAGGAGGAGAGAGATGCAGGAGCCAAACTTTAAGAAAAGTAGTAAGTATATGCGACAGATGAAAGTAGGATTAAAAGAGAATATTCTATAGTGTGTTGATTCATAGGTAACAATTATTAGAAAGAACGATGTCAGCTTAGCGATAAGTATATAATTTGGCAACAAGCCTGTTACGTGAGGTCCTACGCACGAGCCTGCGAGGCTACAGTGCGAAAGCTAATTCATTGGAGCCTCTGTGCTTGGTGGTTCGTAAAAGGGAATGAGCCAGAGCGAGAGATAATTGAGGAAGTAGGACTAGATAAGGGATGGTCAGGCAGCATGGCTAGATTCTTGAGGTCTTACGTACCAAAGTGCGGAGCTACAGTGTGAAAAGGAGGTCGGTGGAGAATCGTAGGTAGGTGGACTACAATGGGAGAGAAAAGTTAGAGTCAAACATGTAAGAGAAGTATTAGAAAAATGCGATGAATGGAAACGATGTGTAGAAAGAATATGCAATGGTGTGGTGGTCCATAGGGTGGCAAATATAGAGATAACGACGTCAGCTTTGCGATGAAGCTATAAGTGGGGAGCGTAGCCTGTTATTGAGGTTGAACGCAAAATATACGCAGAGCTACAGTGTGGAAGATGAGTCGGTGGAGCAGCAGAAGTAGGTAGTCCATAAGTGGACCGGAAATCCATGCTCAATGGGATAAGTGAAGAAGTAAAACGAGATAAGGTCATCGGTAGGCAGCAGAGCCAGATACTTGAGGTGTTACACTCAAAAGTACGGAGCTACAGTGTGAAATATAAATCGATGCAACACTGTTGGTAGGTAGTGCCTAGGAGAAGAGAAACGCCCTATCCAAGCAGGTAAGGGAAGTACTAGGAACATGCGATAGATGGAATGGATGGTGTTTTGGTTCATAGGGTAAAAAGTATAAGAAATAACCACGTCAGCTTAACGATGTAGATATAAGTAGGAAACATAGCCTGCTACTTGCGTTTCTACGCACAAAAGTGCGGAGCTGCAGTGTGGAAGAGTAGGAGGGGAGAAGCAGCGGTAGGTGGAACCAAAGTGGAGAGGAGGGCCAGGGTCATAGAGATAAGTGAGGAATTATGCCGGGACTATTCTAAGAAATAAAGTTGTCTGCATAGCGGTATGGATATACTTGGGCAACCTAGCCTGTTACTTGAATTTCTACGCAGAAGCTTGAGGCGCTACAGTGTGGAAAGTAAGTCGGTGGAGCATCGGAGCTTGGTGGTTCGTAAGGCGCAATGAGCCGGAGCAAAAAGTTTAGTGAAGAATTAGGACGGGATAAAGTTTTAGGCCGGCATCCTAGTCAGGTACTTGGGCTCTTACGCACAAATGTGGGGAGCTACAGTGTGAAATGTAAGCCGATGCAGCCCCACGGGTAGGTTGTGCCTAGGAGGAGAGGAAATCCAGTGCCAAACTTGTAAGAAAGTAGTAAGAATATACGGTAAGTGGAAGCGCGATGAAAAGAGAATATTCTATATTGTCGTGATTCATACGGTAACATTTATAGGAGAGAACGGTGTCAGCTTGGCGATAAGGATATAATTGCGCAACCTCAAGTGGTACTTGAAGTCTTAAGGGCAAAGTGCGGAGCTACAATGTGGAAGGTGAGTCGGTGGCCCCTCCGTGCTTGATGGTTTGTAGGACGGAATACGCCAGATCAAAAGAGATAAGTGAAGAGTTAGGACGAGATGGGAGGTGGTCAGACAGCATGGCCAAATACTTGAGGTCTTACGCACAAGAGTGCGGAGCCACAGATTGAAAGTAATTCGGTGGAGCATTGTAGATATGTGGTCCGTAATGGGACAGGAAAGCCAGAGCCAAAGAGGTAGGAGAAGTAGTAGGAATATACGGTAAACGGGAGCGCAAAGTAAAAAGCTTCTTCAATGTTGTCATGATTCATATGGCAAATACTATAAGAGAGAACGGCGTCAGCTGGGCGATAAGGAAAAATTGGGCAACGTCAACTGGAACTTGAGGTCCTATGCACGCCGGCTTCACTATCTAGATGGTAGCCAGTAATGTTAATTTGATTAGACAGATGCGCATGTCTCGAGCTAGCCAGATGTGGGAGATTTTAGGGAATGCAGCAGCATTCGGTATCCGGTGGCTAGTAATTGTGTGATAGTAGACTAAAGGGGTTGTTGGAGGAAGCAGGCAGGTAGAAATACTAGGAGTCCGGAGGGATAGTGTGGGGGAAGGTAAGAAATGAGGATTATAATTGGTCTTTTGTGTTCTCACAAAGCTCGTCTTCTGGACAATAAATATTCAGTAGCTTGGAAACTTGTGTGACCGAGCGGTATTTGCTTTAAGAGAAGCGGAACGGGTTTATAGTCATAGATGCCCATAATGTGAGAGGTACTTAATTCCGTACATTCGCGTATCTGTAGAGGAAGAAGTTGGAGCGATGGCTACTGCACTTTCTTGGTAGGATAATGGAGGCTCATCACCTGGGGGTACGGATGATTGTATGCGTCTGAGACAGGGGTTAGCCTGCTCCCATTGGGATTGTTAATAAGCGAATGTAAGAAAGCAAAATTGCTTTTCTGTCGGCGCAGCCATAACGGGTCGAGCTTAAGTGTGTTGCATCGATCACGGTAGCTGAGACTTGAATGCATCAGAAGGCGTTTTGTGAGGGTAAGCTGAACCTTTTCGAGGGCTATTCTGTCGCGCTTTCTTAGGTTAGTGAATGCTATGGAGCAGTACTCTAGCGGGTACATGTTTTGTAGAGCGCAGTTCTTGGTTCTTGTATTGTCATGGTTTGAAGATGTATCCGATGAGAGAGCGCGCTTTTGCTAGGGAATAAACTACTTGTTCCGCGGAGTTCCACAAGAGGGAGAAGTGAAGGCCTAAGTCCCGCAATGTTAGGCAGTTCCCTAACGGCGTGCCTTGTAGCATCAATGTATTGGGTAGCATGGTGCATCGGTATGTAAGGATATTGCATTTCGCTGGTGTGAATGCCAACTATGCGTCGCACCTTGCAGCTAGGTCTCCTAAGTCGCACTGTATATAGGAGATTGCGGTGTGGACGTTCGGCGGATGAAATGAGAAGACAATTTTGATGTCGTCGTCAAAGAGGTAGTGTGTCCCATGTTTAAAAACCTGGAACACGTCAAGTATATAGAGCAGGAATTGTAGAGGGCCCAAAAGGCTTCCTTTAATTACGCCCCTTTTTGACTGGTTTTGGAAGGGACATAAAGTCCCCAACCGTTACTGACTGTAAGCGAGATGTAAGGTATGAGAACCATGTGCAGAGTTTGTCGGAGATGCCTTACGGTCCTAGGTTCCTCAAGCGTGTTGCATGTGGTACGCTATCAAAGGCGTTTATCACGTCTCGGGAAATGATGGCTGTTGCTTGCTTGTTGTCAATTTGTTGAGTTACGTAGTTGTGTAACTCAACTTGGCAGGCCTGACAAGAGTTAACGGCAGAAATCCATACTAATTTTGATTGAGGTTACGAGTAAGCAGGAAAGCGTGCCTCGTTCCTTTTACTTTTGGTTCCATAACTCTCAGAGCAATCGGCGTGTGGTTGTTAGGGCGATATCTTTTCACGTTTTGCTGACTGCCAAGTTTGTGTTTGGGGAAGAAGGTGGCATGTTTCCATGTGGTTGGAGGAATCTCATTTGTCATGAAAAGCCTGAATGGGTTGAGAAGTAGGATTGAAAGTTCCTGGCCACCGAGTATTAACAGTGTAGGTGGGAGACCATCGGGAGCAGGATGTGATGATCATTTGTGTGAGCTGAGTACTCGAGTGCTTGAACGTAGGTCAACGTTAATAGTGTCAAGTGAGGCATTGGTGCGCTTAGATGGCACTGCTGTTGAGGTTCCTTTAGCGTCAGTGGAAGAATTGCTGAAGTATTCGTTGAGGTATCAGATATTTTTGACGGCTCGCAAACAACCGACGTGTCAGAAAGTTTCAGTGAGTCAACGGGCGTAGATTTTTGCTTTCGTCTTTGTCGGAGTAGTTAAGTGAGTGGCTTGGTTTGGTTGTCAGCGTTAAGGGCAGCATCTTCTTCAGCAAACTTGGTTGTTTCTTGCGCAGTTTGCCAGTTGGTTAAGATTTCGTTTATGCGAACACGGATGTGGAATTCCTTAGTTTCGGCATATCGAAGGAGTATTTCTATAAATATTTCTATGTACACCATGGGCTATCGCTGATTTCGCTGTCATCTTTAATCGGCTTTTGCATGTGTGTGTTGCAAACCCATCTAGGCAGCTGAAGAACATTAGATTTAGGACGTATGCGGCTATGTCTACATCAGTAGCTAAAAACAGTTGTCCCAATTTCCGAATAGCACTATTACCGCAAATTTGTGTCAGTTAATGTGGTTGAACATTCAAAACTGTCTGACAGAACAAGAAGTGGCGCAGAGTAGAGTTGAAAGTGTACATAGGAGTTTGACCACCTTGTGCTCGCAGCCATGTATGTTGTCTGGTATACCAGCGACTGCATCAGGGTCACCTTGCATGAAAAGTATGTCTAGGGTGTTAGAAAGCCTGGTGTGATTGTAAACTTGTTGGGTCCAGTTGGTTGTGTGGATGGTGTCAACGAAACCTCTGTATCTGGTTGGGGCAACCTGGTCGTACCAGTGGACAAGTGACATATTGAAATATCCAAGCACTATCTCGTGACGTGGAGGCCATAAGGAGATTTCAATGGAAAGCTCAATGAGTTCATTAATCTTCTCGCTAGATGTGCGTGGAGGGTTGCATACGCAACCGATAAGGAGGTCAAGTTGACCTACCGTCGTCTGAATCCAGCTGGAGTCTTCAGGGTCACTTATAGATAGCAGTTCAAAATCAGATGCACCAAAGTCGTCGGACATAGTTAAGGCAACCGCCACCCCAATGGTTCTCTCGTTGGTTACGGAATGCGGTGTAACCAGGGATGCTTATTAGGTTGCTGGAGGCATTTGTGGGTGCCACGTTTCTGTGATGAGAAGCAGCTGTGGATATGAGCGTAGGATAACTGGGCCAATAAGGTGCATCTTGTGCGTAATAGATGCCGCGTTGCTAAGCAGCATGCAGTATGCTTCAACGCAGGGAGAGTTAAGGAAGTTAGCTTGTGTGAGGTAAGTTGACAATAGGATGCAACTGGAGCAGTGCACATGGAGGTGGTAAGAAAAATTGGATAGGGTGTTATAGGAATGTGCTCAGGAAGTGGTTGAGTAGGTAGCTGATGGTAGTCGGCCGCTAATGAGGATTTGGCAGTAGTGCTGACTTTGGAACCGGCCCGGATGGCTAAACCCAACCCTACGGGGTTAGTTGCAGTGAGCATATGAATTATTGGAGGTAATAGAGTGCTGGCGAAAGCCCTTGGTGGAATGGGCGTCGTGGGTCGTGTCCTGCTGCATCACATAAAATGGGGCCTTGGAGGGCACGGCCTGGTTGTAGTTCTTAGCATCCTGATATATAGTTCATTCACTAGAGCGTGTAGTCGGGGTACGCAAGATAGTGTTGATGGGGCGGTAGTGATTATCAGACTGGCGTCGTCATTGTGAGGATGCTTTGTTCCTCTGTGTTTCGAGATTTTGTGGGATTGGTATCGGGGTTGTGAATTTGCCGTTTGGAGGGGCTAGCACATGTTGTATGGCCGAGGAGCTGACAGCGTACCATGAGGATAGCTAGCCTAGTTAGCTGTTAGGGAGATCACTGCTTTAACACCACGCTTGCTGCTCATATTTCCATTTTGTAGTGGTGACTGGAAGGAGGTCATCAGTTTTTGAAAACCGTGGCATTTGTCATAGTTCTGGGGCTTGATAGCGCAGTTGGGCGCCTTGAGTAGGTACGGCTTGCGCAGTGATTGGGCGGGTTGGGTCAGAACCTGTATGGAGGGCGGCGTTTGGGTTTGGAATGGTTTCGGCCTCATGCGATCCATTTGTACAAATTTTGATTGGTGTTTAACAGCTATTCGCTTATGCCACGAGGACATTGATGGGTGGGATTATCATTGTTAAGGTGATGCATTGGCGGGGAGTGCTTCGTAATACGACGTGTGACGTGTTTCGGCTGTTGACCTTTGTTCGAAGTCTGTTGTGTTGCGAAGGCGGTTTCGGGTTTGTATGGGGAAGAAAGCGAGTTGCTCAGCGGGAAGCCTACGTTTCTCGGTTCGGAATTTGTGTCACTCATGTCGGAGGCGCTATGCAGTGAAGTGTTCGTTGACCCCGCTTCTGGTATCGTTAGCTGGGACAAATCCAGAACGTTGGTTGACTATTTATCTATTTGGGCGCTGGGGCTTTAGTCGGCATGTAAAGCTGTCGTGGACGCGTGACCCAGGGTGTTAGGTCCAGAACCACGTTAGTGCTTGCCGTAGAGGAAGCGGTAGCTCTGGCAATTGGCGATGAACCAGGTGGCGGTTGTCTTGGTTTGGTATTAGTCTCCTGTAGTAAAGTTCTTTGCAGCGGCGTTAGACCAGATTTGATAAGAATTGGCCCAATGTTTGCGTTTGATCGTAAGATAAATCTATTTGCTGTGAAGTGTGTAGCGTGTTCTTGAGTTTTGAAGGCGATAAGAATAGGAAAATTACGACTGATGTTCCATTTTCTGAGCCGTTTACTCACGCATGTATCAGGAGGGATGTTATATCTAAACGCAAGTAAGGGGTGACTTACTGCAAAGGATGTTTGTCGGGAACGTTGCTGATCACATTTAGGGCACAACGGGTGCGCACCTTTATCTCATTAGTGATGGTAGTAAGCAGGGCGCCGTCAGTTCAAACTCATCAGCGTTGTCATTTCTACTTATACCTGCAAGATTGGCTCATGGCGTACGTTTTGCTAGGTCAGCTTAGGTAACAGCTGTTTCCTGTTTAAGAGCAGCTATCTCAGTTGAGTGGGCACGGATTTTGTTAGTTACATCTTTCCGTCGGTCCATGAGAAGTGTACTGCTGGGGCGCAGTTTATTTAGGTTGTCTTTTGCATCAGACCGTTTGGCTGCCTTAACCGCATTTGCGGTGCAAGGGGCAGAGCAGTGCTCGATGGAAACTGCGTTAGCGAATGGGTACTCCTATGTTTGCCCCGGATTTTGGCTCGGGCGGCTTTACCTTTCATTTCATTTTTGTTAGTCATTACGGAATTGCACAGCTTCATACTTCCTGTTCCAGAAACACTGTTTTTCTGTACTTACGATCTAAAAACCTTAAAGTATAGCATGTCAAAATACCAAGGCAAGGCTTCAAGTTTAAGGTCAACGTAAAAATGTTGAGATAAACGCTTATAATGCGTAAGTTGTATTGTTGCGGATGGTGCAGCCATGGACCTAGCTTGTAGTGTGTATACCTATAATGATTAAATGTAGCGCTAAGCAACTTGGCGGTGTGAAGCCTTGGGTAGTAACCTTATTCAGTAGCGAACCACATTCGCTTCCTCGCAGTGTGTTTTGACAGATGTTTGTGACTTTATAGGGAGAACGCTTGTTAGGCAAAACCCATCACATCCTGGTGCGATGCCATCGATCGAACTGAATTACAGTATGAACCTAACGTTGCAGCATACCGACCAATTTTTCGTTCGGAACTACGCAGTCTAGTAGCGCACGTGCATTTTAGTTTGCTGATGAGATTTATTAACCAGGGTCCGCCGCTAACAGCTAAAGTTGGTCAATGATGGAGTTGGGTTATGACGAACTAAGTAAAGTACAGCGGATGTAAGGAAAAGTTTCGACTAATTGCTTTTGCTTTTTCTGTCTTGGCATGCTTCTCCGGATTGCAAGCGCTTGGCGTCCTGCTATCCAAACCGCCCTTGTGTTAAGGTGCTGTTTGCAGGTGGATCCTGGTTTACGCGTCGGACTAGTGTGGTTTCCAAACCCACACAGCCTTTCCTAAAATAAAAAAGCCCAGTCATATACAAAGGAAGACAGTGGATCCATACTTTGACCTTGGTAACGACCTGTAGATATCATTTATTGTAAGCGGTTGTGCCAGTCTTTCCTAAGGCTCATATGCAAATAAAACCACAGATTACAACAGAGCGAACTCCAACTGAACCTTGGATAGTTTCACCTCGGGTTGAAACATTGATGTTTCCACGCAACAGTGCCATTACCTCCCTTGATTCCAATATTAGCCGCTAAGTAGTTAACACGCAAAACCGAGAAAAATTTTCGTCGTACTTTATTTCAAGCAACGGCTTGTGGTAATTCCAAGCAGCTACACCTGTTGTGCGCAATTGTTCGTCTTAATTGGCGGGCTTAGTGCTACGAATAACATGCCTGTATTTATTTATTTTTTAATATGTGCACAGACCATTTTTTGGCCATGAGTCTTGTTCCGCGCTTGGATGATAAACTTAGCACTCCGTCTACGGCAGTACCAGATGCATTAAAATATACATTTAGCGCGTCAGCTTCAGACCTACTTGTTCTGCAAAATTACTTTAAAAAGCAAAATAAGGACTAAAAGACTTCAATCGGTTGTTAGTGTGTTCGGGTTAATACCGTGTCAGCAACTGTTTCGAAGACACTGTTTTATGGCTTGAGGGGTTTACGCTTGGTAAGCGGTCATCTAATAAAAATTCACCAACGTCTGTTTGCCAACACTGCGACGTGGCGGATAAGACCCGCCAATAAATAAAGTCACTGCCCCTTGCCTATACACTTGCTCATACGCACACTACGTGCGTCACACAATATGAATATAACCATATACCCCTTATCAAGCATAAGTCCTGACCGAATAAAAATCGCAGCTGTGGTGTAGGCCTCAAAAATTCAAGCAACACAGTTGTGTAGTGGAAAGGTCAAACGAAACGTGGCCCAACTACATAAAAAGCTCTCAGTCTGTAAATAAGAATGCTGGACCTGCACTTAGGATATGAACGATCCTCGGTAGGCCGTCAGCTAGTGACACAATCCGCTCGGTATATGAAAATTAATCAGCACAATAATTCTACGCGTTAGATCCGATGGCTGATGCATGAGACTGGCAGACCGATGACGATCAACTGCATAACAAGCGTAGCCGAAACCAGAAGGAGAATTGAAATCCGAAAAGTCTTTTATCAGTTGTTGGTTAACCAAAACAAAACTGTACAATAATATTGGAAATGGGAATAGAAAAGTACAATTGGGAAGCAAAATATGTACAATCGCTGCAGAACTCCCCCTTGAGCGTGTGTCATTAAGACGAAAGCTCGATACTTGTGTGTCATTTATCTTAGTCTGGAAGCGATAAGAACTGTACTTCCGAAGCGCGTTCGGTGATGCGATTTCGGGTTTGTGTTTTCTCGGGGAGTGAACAAATGCCATTGCAATCACTTCGGTGGCCCAAAAAATCAACTGAACTTTTCCCAAATACACAGGGGTTAACATTGTAATGCCGTACTAAGCAGAGCGTTCGAAGATCGATCGAAGATGTGACAGATGCTCATCATGATTGGAACTGACCACACGAATACCGTCAATGTAGGCGAAGGAGAAGTCGAGCCCTCTACCTAAATAAATAAATAAATAAATAAATATGTTATGCTCGACTATGCGAGGCACGCCCATGGTGGCATGATCAGATATGTACAACTGTACATACAATTTATGACAACTGTAACAGTGACCGCAGAATATGGTTCATGTGTCCGTGATTGGAACTGTACAATGGTGAAAATACGAAGCAATAATTTGGCTGTCATGAGACCGGGACCTCGGCTAATAATAGATTGAGAATTATGAACGCTCCATTGGAAGATATTTGAAGAGCACGCGAGAGACATGACAATACAGTGCGTTCGTGCACAAGTACCACAAAGGTCAACGGTGATATCTTGGAAAGCAAAAAGAAGACAGTATCTGCAGATGTAGAAGTTCCAGTGTAACGAACCCATCTAGGATGGTGACGCTGGTTGATCTGCCAGTGTGAAGTTATGAGCTGTGACTTTATTCGTTGGCGAGTCACCCTCGCCACGTTGCAATGTTGTTAAACGGACACTTGTGAATTTTTATAGGGTGAACGCTTGCCAGGCGAGAACCCACCACGTCCTGAAACACTGCCGCCAATCAATTGAATGGCAAGTTGTAACTGGCTATGTTTCTGTTTGCACTTTTGTTTGCTCGGTTATTAACAGTCAGGTTGCGTCCCATTTTCTGCCGGCTGATGTGTTAGCCGGGTGCGTATTACTTTCTTGGGTCCTGTCATTTGCCCGATTTGTAGGTAGGTAACTAAACATTATTTTTGAGTATAATGTGTTGATCCTCTAAAGAACCACGTACCGTCTCCGAGGGATATATAAATAAATAAATAAATAAATAAATAATTTATTCTCGCCTATGCGAGGCACGCCCATGGATTGTGGTTGAATTGTTGAATTGTTGTTGAAGTCTTGAAGGATAGACTATGGTTTCAAAGAATAAATCGCAGATCCCCGGGGTATGCAGTAAAATTGAATAGAAATATAGGAAACCACGGCCAATTGAGCGGTCAAAACGGATTGAAGAGCTCGGAATGCTTAATTGTTCTGGCTTTTTATCTCATGAGAATGTGCCTTCCGAAGTCAAAAGTAGTTCTCCAGGCAAGAGTTGTGTGGAAGAGATAGTAGTAGGCAAACTAAACCCAATGGTTCAAGCCTCCAAAAAATTGTATCCGTGCATGATAACGAATGATTTGTCCGGTTAATAAATTGCAAAACCGGTTGATAATCTTCCGCTCATGTCCAGATAAAGGAACTGTGCGGCATGTATTTTTGTCGGAACGATGGACAATTCCTTGTGTGCGTGTCGCCGTACCTGTGACAAACTCGGGAAAAGAAGGAAACGAACAGAACCAGCCACAAAGACAGAAGAAAAGGATGCGTCTGGAATGCAGTCGATCAATTGGGGCGATGACTGAAATACTGTACTCCTATACATGTAATTGTTATTTAACTATAGCATATACATGTGTATCATAAGTGGCGAAATACGACGGGAAGCAAGCAGAACATGGATCAGTAGAGAATGAAAGCTTATTTTAAAATAGGAAGGAAGACGAAGAAAGGAGAGTTTGAGTAGTCCTATGCGCATATGCTCAATCGGTTGGAACCAGAGAGAGGTGGACGAGGTGTGCACCTTATGGGAAAGAGTATCACTCAAAAGGAACGACAGGGAAATGTTGCCTTAGTTTTAAATTGATAGGAATGTAAGAATTCAGAGAGGACAGACGTATGAAAGTTAGCGTCGAATGAAGAATGAATGCAACGGAAAGCATAGGAAGGAAAGAGTCTGTAAAACAGGTTATATTAGGGAGAAGTGGAAAAGCCGCCGACCTTCTTCAGGTGAGGATTCATCCTTGTTAATGAAAAGAAAGATGAATAGTGCCCAGTGATGTAATTAAGGTGAGGGTAACAGAGCGTTGCGTCAGCTGAGACTAGATCAGTTAGATCACAGAAGTCCGAGAGAGGTCAGAAAACAAGAGGCCGTTCAGGCAAAACCAGGTAAGTCAGCAAGATGAAGCTAAGCCGCCAAATATAGCTAATTATAAGGTAATGAGTGTCATTATAAAAGAAGCAGTTTAGGACAAAAATGCTAAACGAAACGGCAGTTAGCCTCAGGGTGATGTGAACAGGCCGTTGGGTCTGTTAAACCCTGACCATGAGGGACATATTAGTTCAAGGGAAGGAGAACATTAAGACGAGAATAGAAGGTCAGCGTATATAAAGAAAGCCGTATAATTTAGATCTAAATACTGAAAGGGAGCATCGGCAAAAATATATGGAAGGCTTCACGATTTTGCGTGTCATCCTTGCCCAGTAGCCATGCGCATCTACTCTTTATCGTTCCAATTTTAGTACATGTACTGCCGAAGCTAAACCTTTGAAAAGCCGGTGCGGCATTTCGTGGACCAACTTGCATGCGAACGAATTAATCAAGAGCAAATGACGTGGTTATGTCGGTCTTCAGAATATCGTCGTGAGCGACCGGAATTGGATGGCATGCACGCACTAAATCGACCTTAGAGAAAATTGTTCTTCCTTGTAAATCAGTTAAAAAATCATGAACGTGCAAAACCGAATATTTACCGGAAATGTTGGAATTGATTATTGCTCGGTGATCTCCCCAAGGTCTCCAGTTGCCCCTGAACGTTTTGGGAACCATGTGAAGCGAGGAGGACAACGAGCTATTGGAAGGACAAACAATACCGAGAAAAAGACCATACTTGAAGTCTTCGTTGGCATTAGCGAGCATTTCTGGAGGTAATCATCAAAGTCGGGCGGTTAATGGCGGTCCGTGTTTCAAAATTGGGGTGAGCAGTTTTGTGCTTTTGTTCAGAAAAGGCATTAGACAATGGCTAAATAGCAGAAAATTGCAGCAATATTTTATTGAACACGATGTCGGCGGGCAATGCCAAGCGGACCGCTCGAACTGATCGAAGTGACTTTACCGGAAACGGACAAGGATGTCATAGTATCGCATAGTTTACGGTTACACAGGTCTAAGATCAGGTTTAACCTGTTAAGGAATTCAACACCAAGGATGGGGAGTTGGGCGTCAGAGATGAGAAAAGCAATGAGAAAACTTCAACGACGACTAAGGTGGAGCGTCAGCGTTTTCTAGTCATATATTTGGAGCTTATTATTGTTCACCGCTTGCAATGTCGGACCGGTTGGAAGTAAGATGCACTTTTCTGTAGCATGAGGAATAACGCTAACCGCGGCATCGGTGCGAACCAAGCAGTACATAGTGCGTGAGGAATCAAAGCATAATGTAGACGACTATAAGTTTGGCCAGACGCAGCTGTCGCCACCCCTGGCTGCTGTGAATATTTCTTTGCAGCGGTTTGTGAAATGACTTCGGATGGTTACAACTACGTAGACAATTACTTGCATCATTGACAAGACCGTGATGGTACCAAAAGAAATGACCCTAAGAACTCCTAACGGGGCAACGTCTACTTCGAAAGGAGCGTCTAGTTGCAAACTTAATACCGATCTACTTGTGTACACCCCACATAGCTCCAGTATGATACTGCTAACCCTGCTAACTTATTGTAAATTGACGGACATGCATGTTGGTATTAATACGATCATGAATAAGGCGTGCCAACCTTTGTTAAACCTCCTCTATTTAGATGTTTATTTTTATCCAGAGGATGACAAGGCTAAGCGGCGAAATGTCGCCTCCACAGCGCATGCGTACCAAGTTACAATACCCCAGACTCCATGCATTAATGTTCCGGGTTTAGTTGCGGTGACCTAAACAGTATGAAAACCCACAAGCAAACGCAATGGCGAAAGCAATACTGGGGGTAAAGCAGTGTAAACTAGAGGGACAGACCACGAATAAAAGTAACCAAAGTACTGTCAAGAAGGTGCTTAACGCCTTCGTTTGAATATGGATGCTGCTAGTTTCCAAATTACAACCTGCAATCGATTTTCCTTAGCAATATCCGTGAAAGCAACCAAGATTTTGAAGTCAATATAAGAGCGGATCCACGACCGTTGATTCATGGCGCAGTTACTTTGGTTTGACCAATGTAATTCTTCACACTAGCATTCCTAGTTTTCTTAACACGGCTGCAGGTCCCCGTCTGCATCAGTGTAGAACATTATGTAAGCAAGACTATGAAGCCACTCGTACCGCAACATAACTGGCGCGGCGCGCACGCTGAAAACCACATTTAAAGCTCCAGTTTATCTAGGCAGGTAAAAGTGGGTTTGCAATGACCTAAATGCCCTTAGCGCAGTAGATGTGTTTGTCCGCTTCGGAACCTATGGTAGCACAGAAGATCAAGTAAAGGTAAAATGCTTCCAGGGATTTAGCAAGCTGGCCCAACGATCGACAAACGCATTATTGCAATCAAGCGGGGTACACCAAAACCCAGGGGTCTCCTGGCCACTGATGTGCCCTATCGTGGGTTGAATTAACAAGGCGCATCGCCTGGACTAAAGATGTCTTTTTGCTGCGGCTAATCCTATATGGCTACCTCGCGCTATTCTAGCGGAGAAGCTGCCAGTTTTTCCTTCGTGTTTTGCATTAGGTTTACTACGCACCACCAGTCTGTGTTAACTTGAACAGCCAAGGTGGCTTGAGTCAATATCCAATCCAAATGAATGGAACAACCTTAGTTTCACAAAATAGCCCTGATGTTGAAACATTACCACTGTGCGCTGTATTCGGATGTAGCAGGCAACTCAGCAGGGACTATGCTATTGTGAACTTATTATATTCATACGCGGTTTGACTGCGTGCTAATGCAAGCAAGGCAGATACTGTTTGACTGCATCGTGAGTGCAATTGTCCGCCTGCAACCTAGTGGTATCAACCACCGATCCACGAATTTGTTCTTGCTGGGCCTATACGCGCGGCTTTTTCTGATCTGATGGACATGCCTGGTATAGGTTTACAATTAGGTGCATTGCACTGAGAGAGTAAACGGGTCATTAATAAAAATTACATAAACGGTTTAGTTGTGGACTGGGGGAGATACGGTGCCCTTTTCAGGTCAGATCATATCGTACAAAGAGATTAAACTTTGATGACTATATATACATGAAATTGTTATTTCTGGCAGTGCAAGGCATGCCTGCGAAGGCATGATCATGATAACACAAGCAGGTATGGTCGGCAGTTGTGTAAAAATAAGGCGTTAAGCAGTAAACTACTGCATTTGTGTGCCGGTATATTTAAGTGTGTTATTAGTGGGCTTGGTGACTAAATTTTTAAGTGTACGTGACTCCGCGCGTTTGGTTGCTGTGTTCGTTATCTTATGAATAGTTTAAAGGAACTCTACGAACAGGGGGAAGATCCTGAAGAAGGGGATCTCCCGGAAGGGGACCTGGCTGTAACTTCATTTAGTGGCGAGCCACATCTGCCACGTGGCAGTGTCGTTAAACGGACCTTCGTAGCTTTTAGGTAAAAAGCAATTGCTAGGGGAAAACCTACCGCGTCCTTGAACACCACCTCCGAGCAGTTCGCTAGGACGAAAATAACCCGAAGCACCCAGCTATCACCACGTGGAGGTTGTTCGGCTAGCAAGCTTTATCTGTGTTTGGTGAAGCACACGTCATTTAATATAATCAGATCGACACCAAAAAGTACCGTATACAGCACATTTTGTCTGTTTGCGTAGGGATTCCAGAATGCAAATTAGCGATTAATGTCATTTATATCTGGTATATACTCAGCTAACTGTGTATTCCCTCTTTGAGGCGGAGTATGAGGTAAGTAAATGGCGATCGATGCCTTGGGATTAAGAGCGGATTGTGCTAGAGAGCTTGTTGCTTCATTAAGTAATATGAGTACTACAACAATGTCAGTTGCATGGAAGCAAGCCAACAAGCCACCCAGCGTATAGGAACTTCACTTGCAGTATCCGTGTAGATGCTCCCAAAGCAAACTCATTAAGATGCGCTTTTCTTCACATCTAACGATAAGCGTCTAAGCGCTTTTAAGTTGCTTTTACTCGGCCGTATATGATTTAGCTGTAAACCCAGGAAATGAACTTGTATAATACTACAAATGCAACGTGAGCAGCAGATAATACGCTGTTTGTTAGTTTGTGGCCTTCGTAACCATTGAAAATGCGAAAAACACAAGATGTGTACCGAATGAAGGAAACGAACAAAACGTAGAAGTATCACGAGAAATTAGGCACACTAAGAAACTGCAAACGTAGAATATTTTGCCAGTAAATTGCAGTTGGAAAGGTATGAAATTCCGCGCACCAGCAGATGCACCAGACCAGGAATAGGGAAGGCTGCTAAAAATTACCACAAAGTGGCGTCCATCAATCGATCTAAATTGGTCTTGACTGCCACGAAAAGGATGACGTTATTCATGCGCTGTTTTTCTTATATGTTTGTTGCACGTAACTGTGGCAACTGATTTCACTTCGTCGACCTTAGACATGTCGCTGATATGTGATATACAATGGGACCATGTATACGATTAAGGACAAAATCAAAGATCTGCAATACAGCCGCGCTTACTTTTTCTATGTCTAAAATTCATCAAAGTGTACCTCAATGAGTCGGCCAAAGACACGCATTGTTAATTCAGAGTTCGGTTTGAACTGATGACATACCGTTTGGCACAATTCCAGTTTTTCCAGCTAATTCGAAAACACATTAGAAAGCCCGGCGACAACTAGAAGATTAGCTACCCTTAAAAACCAACCTTATATATTTCTACTGTATCGCCGACAAATAAAATACTTTGTATGTGCTGTACAATAAAAGGCTCACGAAGGTTACCCAGCGCCAAAGCTTACCATCTTGTGGCAAATCCAAGCCCACTGCACGCCTTTCGCTTATCGCAATATCAGCTTGCTTTACGCCTCGGCACAGGCTTGCATCTTGGCGCGTCATTTAACCGCAGTACGGACGGCTCTTATTGACGTATGCAAGGACAAAATTGCTATACCAATGCGCAATAGTAATATTGAATGCTTGACTTTACATAGTCTGGCAGACTGTGTGGCCGAATGGCCCCGGTTTCATGCGTGACACTTGCGGACCCATATTTTCCCGTCATGCTCAAAGGAACGTCCTCGAAAGGTAAGTTCATGACAAACGCCACAGGTGCCAACGAGCATATAGGAGAGCGACATGAGTTTGATGCACCGCATTCATTTTATTCTTGTGATACTCCAACGGCAGCCGTGGCTTGATGCACTGTAGCGTCTTTGTGTCAGATGTATCTGCTGACACCCGACCCAAAATCGGGCAAAATAATACGGCGTGGTTAATTACAACAAACTAACCGTGAATGACTGCGTTGAGGATTACCTTCTTGAAGGTCAATGATAATCCAACTCCCGAGTAGCGTAGCTTACCGACTGACTGCGAGTAACAGCACACGAGCTTTTCTTGAGGTCATAAAATTTACTTGGAACAAACTCCGGTATCACATAACGTGACTATCAACATTTTTACAGTAACAGTAACAATATCTTTCAACTATGAGTTCAAACAATTATCAAAACGTATATCACTTCTTACACTCTCCGATGTCAAGACCAAAGTTGATCACCTTTGGATCGATGCACATTTGATTGTATCTATTTGCTCATGCTTTGTTGGCGTGTCTCGTTCAACAACAAGAATAAAAAATTTACTTATTTATGTATTTACTCTAAGCCCGCTCGTAGATAGACCGATGATAAAACTTGTGATTACAAATTTTCCAAAACCGTAAGTCTACATTTTGGTCGACCACGAAACCATCCACCGGTAAATGCTTTCTCTTATATTTTCACTATGTTATTGCGTTATGAAGGTTGATTATATTTGTATCCATGTTGTTCTGTTTATGTCCTGGGTCGCAAAAGCCAATTGTGCAGCATACAGAGAACTTCCGTTATAATAGTAGGGTGCATGGTTATGGGCACGTGGTTGCGTTGTTGCTTGAAACCAGTACGAAAAATAATCCTGCCTGTAAAGACATGTCTCGAGTTTCCGAGAATAAAAAGGTTATTAAGTCATGTATTTGCACTGCAACTCTCTGTCACTAGTGAATGATGCTAAGAGGAGATGTGACATTGCACACAGAATTCCTAAGCGAATGTTGCTTTTGACTATGCTCAAATACCCATGGCTTTTATATAAGCCGACCTTTCTATAGGAAGGAAAAGTTGTCCAAACATCCTTGGCTTATATTTGGTGATATGCGGGGATTAAACTTATTCACATGTGACTGAGTGATAGCTGACTCCAACTGGTGAGTTAAAGATCCGCTGACCGTTAGTAGACATTGATTCAGGAAGGACACAGGCGCTACCAAGCTTTTTACTTGCGCATCGTTCGGGTAAGGTTTCGAACAGTTAGCGGATTTTAATTGAAGCTACTTGTGATGGTACGGGGCTTTGGAAAGCAGTAGTAGGAATTTTAAAATTTTCCGAGCAAAGTCGTAACTCCCGGTGCACAGGGATCAGCGCAGCACAAATATGTTTATGTAATTGTGAAAATGCATACGTAGAATTAACATGTATGGATTATCACTTTTTGCTGGCTCATGCGAGTGTTGAAGACGGATCCCACTCGTTTTATATCACGGGTTCTGGCTGCCGTTTCTACAAAGAGGTAAGCTAATAATTCTTGGGCCAAACAGGCAATTTATGTTGCACAAGGTTGCGAAATTATTACTCTCGTTGCATTCGAGAATAAAATGTTTAGGTATGCACTTTCTTATTTTTTTATTTAACCGCTCCCCAGCAGTGGCGTAAATGCTGAATAAGTTGCTTGGGCCAAGCGCATGAGCTTTATGGATCCGGACGATTGCTCACCTTCCTAGCTAGATAATACGCGTAGAAGACCGTAGTACGAGTTCACTAAATTCACGCAGACATGGGATTTTCCTCTTGAAGTCCCACCACAATAGCTGTATTAGTACGTGGCGTAACCGTTATTTGTATTTTCGTTCTGAATTCCGAGAATGTTTGAAGTAGCCTGAGCAAGTAAATGTAGGTAATCCATTCATTCCTTCATTATACACGATAGCTAGATGTGGGAAACACCTCAGCTACTGTGCCGCAATGCGTAAAGGAAAAGGAAAATAAATACGACAGTTGCATGACAGCTGAGTTACCGGCAACGGATAGGCACCGTTCTGTTATGCACCTGGCTGGCTACTAGGCAAAAATAAAAATTATTATGTGTTACGCTACCGAATGAGGTCGTAGGTGGAGGGGAATGCTGAAAGGGATGGAGAGGGACAAAGAAACTCGCAGCAGGAGCGCCACTGAGTTCGGCTCCTTATCATGTCAGCAAGTGTATCCAGCCACCCGTGTTCACCGTCTTTTGGACCTTAACCAGGGAGCCATGACGCTCCGACCGAGGACAGCTCAGAATTGAGGAACTTCATTGCTCTGGACCAAGTCATCGCTTGGTCACCCCATAGGTAATCCAAAGGCAAACAGTTAACTTTACGGAATAGGAGCAACTTACTGCGGAACGGCAACCACTCTTCATATGCCTCTGCGCTTTACCTTATGTTCACATTTGTGTATAAGTGAGACCCTACGTAGCATAACGACTACCAATGCACGGACGTTTTGACCACCTGTGACACTTTTCTCTAGATTCTAACGGCTTTTGAACTGTGGAATCATGAGCGCTTAGCGTAATTACTTTCACGAATTACTGTTCGCACTGCCGTTTGCATTCATCCGCTCCTAGCCGATTATTTGAATTTCCTTTTCCTTTCGAAACGTTGCTTTACCTATTTTGCTCCCGCATTCTGTCTCAACCTAGTTTTCCTTAGTTTCACCTAGGATTCCTCTCGCATTCGGACTGCTGTTATCGTCATCGGTTTACCTGTTTCTCTCCAACCATCGCATCATACGCTTAACTTTCGTCAACAATCTTTGTTATATCGGTCTCTTGACCCTGCGCGTACAGAACCTTCTTGCTACCTAGTAGTTGTAGTCTGAGTCACACCAGCGACGTGCTGAAAAGAACACGCTTGCAAATCATGTATACTAAACAAAATTACATAAGTTCTAATATATCATGAGCGCCGTTGGGCGCCACCAGTCTGTGTTAGCGCTTCTTGTCTCTTTGTTTGGCTGCCTCTTGTCTGTTGCCCGTTTTCTCCCGAGATTTCCACAGTTACATCCGCCAAAACAAGAAAGTTTATCCACTGGGACTGTTTGACCCATCCTCAATAGCCAGGTGCTTTAAACGCTTGATCCTTTCTCCGGGAGAGGAAGAACCCACACATTGTTCCAAATGGAGCTCTTTCCACCATTCTGGAGACGCTAACTTCATGGGGTTCAAACGAATAGGTTTAGCTCGACTCGTACCCACAGTAGAAACATTTACTCACCTGGAATAATATATTTACATGGATCCCCTGTTCCACAACTAAAGCCAAACAAATCCGGCGTGCTTACCTTCACTGCCTCAAACATTCCGATTCACCAGTCACCAGGAGCTTTTCTGATGTCATTTCACGGAAAGCGTTGCGCTCGTATAAGTGACCTTTCCGATGGCCTTTTATGGAGTTTTCACTTGGTTATGGAGACAGTTACACTTACTTACATTTGAAGGAATTCCGAATCCACTTCGCGGAGAGTGGCACTTTGGCCGGTTATGGACATATTCAGCCACAAGCAACAACTGCACTCACCGTCCCCGTGACAAGTCCAGCGTGGATAGCTGGATACTGGTTGAGAGCCGGACAAGAATATAATAGAAATAGCCGGCCTCTATTAACAATGCGTTTACTCACCTGCAGCATTTAGCACTCGACTCTGCGACTCTTTTGCATCCTGACCGGCTTCAGCGACTACTGCCGGATCATTACTAAGCCATTCGGCCAACCAA
>OX104071.1:1991299-2038496 GCA_944474145.2 Dicrocoelium dendriticum
GTTAAGCAGTAACATGTGTGCATGTATGCATGTAGTTGTTCGTGTGTATGTGCAATTAGTCATGGTGAATGAATTTGCAATTGTTCTCGCTGAATTCTCTGTCCAAGAAAGCTCAAAGAAAGACTTCGAATTTCATAACGTACGTGATGTGCGTGGGATCCTCCTAAAAGGCAAGTAGTAATGACTTTATTTAGTAGCGACTCACATCCGCCACGTCGCAGTGTTGTTAGGCGAACGTTTGTGACTTTTATATGGAGTACGCTTGCCTGGCGGAAACCCACCACGTCCCGGAAAACCGCAGCCGAACCGTCTGTTAAAAAGGGATTTACCCAAACCACCCAGCTGGCGCCGCGAAGAGTTCGCTCGACTGGCAAGCTAAATTTGTTATTGCTACCACTGAAATTCGGTACGATTCTGAACTATTAACTCAAGAAACTAATGGGAAATGGTCATCATTGCAGTACAACTGCAGCGAAGGGTATCTAAGAACCTATATTACGTACTAGAGAAGTTGTGGTGAGGACTACATTGATACTTCCTGGCCCCATACCAGTAAATAATTTTACCCTCGGTGCTAGCTGAAAAGACGGTATGAATTAGGTTGAAATTTGTAAACCGCATAAGAAGATGCCTTAAAAGGTAGTATCAGCAGCAGTTGAAACTCCACACACTAAATGATTAAGCTTCGCTGGTGCATTTTTGAACATGTTTCCAGTCGATGTTCTCCGGTATGATATATACTCCGGACATCCTTCATACGGCTTTTCGTCAACAAGGTAAAATTTTAGGGTGCATTTCACTTTGGCGGGTAACAGATAAATCATTATCTTTTTCTTTAACATGCAACAATATTTATTACATCTAATCACTTTTTGAACCTTACTCCGTAGGGAGACACACATGAATCTAATCTAAGTACGTAGAATTTTGTTCTTCGGCGGGTCCTGAATTTATGTAAAGAGACTGTACCTTCACTATCACGCAGTTCCTATTTGGTTTCCCGGAAGTACAAGTGCTAGGTTCCAACATATGCCTTCCGCCACGCAGGTTTGTGGAGGAGGCACTGATTTAATTGCATTCCTCTCAACCACCAGGGTTCAGGATTCCTCTCCTTGCACCTATCGCTGTATAAAACAGCGTTTGCATAATCAAATATGCGCTTCGTAAAAGAGCGGGGTACGTTTTAAACGGCACTCACATCACGCTTTCGCAGGTTACAGAGCGTAACACAGCAATACCCAAACAACGGTCTGGTACCGCTTAAGAAAACAACCAGGCTGTTTTCTTTCACGGTTAGCCGGTTGCGTATAAGCCCAAACGACTGATTAGCATTTTACCAGTCATGGTTTGAATTTTGCTAGGAGGTAATGAACGAGAGTACCTCACACTTATGTCAAGGAATACTGGCTGATGGGAATAATTTTGTCATGAAGCGTAAACCGTTCTGTGGACATCGAACATGCATACGCCACAGTAATACACTTTGAGGTTGCAAACATATTCTGACACGTATCAGCACTTCTGTCAATGCCCTTAGGTCGCTTTGGACATTAAGTTCAGCAATATACTGAGAACTTGAAAACGTGTCAACAACCTTTAGATCATCAGCAAACGAATAAGGCTTGCGAACTTGTATAACAGAGGCGAGATCATTTATATACAACAGTAGAGTAAGGGAACTAAACAATGACCCGCACCGCACAACTGATGTCCATACGAGGTCAAGAGGTGTTACCATTTATGGCCACAACTTGCGACTGTCATTCTAGGCACGATTGGATCCGAGAGTAAAGCGGATTTGTAACCCCGTACTTACTTAATTTATATAGCTGCTGCTTGTGCGGGACGCCGCCAAACGCTTTTGCATGTCAAGAAAGATGAAAATGCACGGAAGACCTAAGTTACTTGTTTCAGGTAGATGATTATAGAAACCAACTTGACAAGTAACACACAAGCGGGAATTCAGAAAACTATGGTATGAAGGTGAGAGAAACTGGCGTGATAATGAACACGAAACCAAAGTTTTCTGAATACTTCTCTATAGTATGCGTGAGAGAACGGCAGTGTGGCTAAAAGAAAGTTAGTGCCGGATGTCAGTTTTCTCCCCGGACTTATGTCTCGGTGTGACGGTAGACGTATTGCAACGTCCTAGGTATTAACCAGACTGGAGAGACAAGGAAAAGCTAATCAATGCCAGAAGTATGCTAACGTCACCACCATGTTTGGCTGCTGCAGAGGCTATCCCATAGGGCCAGGTCTGTAGGAGCGTCGTAGACAAGCAATAATACGTCTTGTAATAGCGAAACCAAGGTCGGTCGCTGAGACGTGAGCAAAGAACTTAATCGAGTTTGACGATTCCAGCGTTTCCTTTTTAAGATTAAAACTTCGGCTAAATACGAGTTAATGGCATCTGCCAAAGCAAATGGGAAGCCAATGTGTTCGCTTTCAAGCAGGACGAGGTAAGAGGGTAGGCCCGATTTCATCTTCTTCATAGTTTCAAAAATGCAATCAAAAGTTGACTTGTTTTACTACTATTTAAGGATAGTTGTTCTTACTGTCGGTTACGGTTTGGTGTTTCCTCACTGTCGCAATCACTGGACGTCTTAGTCTTATTAATAAACTTCAGTCCTGAGTGAGTTCATATGCTCGGGTTGGCGCCCCTAGTTTCCGATTGTCCTTTGCTTTGGTAACCTACTTAGTAGAAGTTCTCGTATTATCACAAAGGAAAGTATGCTTAAGCACCTAGACACATTTCGTAAATAACAATTAGACTTCCTTTATATAAGCCTAGAGAAAGAAATGGTCCCAATTTTAAGCCCCTGGTAGAGCAGAGGATGCTACCCAAAAATGACGTCTTGCAGAATTGTGGAACCACCACTGACCACACGTGCGACGGCACAGCTATAAATTTACATCCGACAATTTTGTCATAAGATACAGAGACCATCAATTAAATCAGTAGCTATCGGGGGTTCGCCATAACAAAAAAGTAGCTCTCGTATATTTTTACCCCGGGTATCCAGGAAGGCATGCTTTTTACAACAACAAGTGGTTACCGAGGTTTTGAACTCAGCAGGTTTCGCTTTTGTTAGTAAGTTGGAACAACAGATATCTAGTAGATGGAAAGCTTTGCCAACGACGCTATCAAACTAAGTAAGTTTTCTATGGAATTAAAGATGTCAACCAATTGGTTCTCTTCACTGCTGCTGATCCAGGGTGAGCGGTATATACAGCCTACAAACGTTCGTACAGTATCGAAGGACAACAGTGACTAAACGAAAGCCATATTGAGGCATCTAAGTTGAAGTGGGCATTCAGCGACAAGGTTTTGGGGTACAAAATTGTGCAACCACCTTCTCTGTCTTGCATTGGACACCTCTAATAAGGTTGTAAGCTTTGATAGAAAGCACCTGGCTAGGAAAAGAATCATGATACTAGGTTACAGTGAGTAATGTCATATCAGGTTTATTCAGACATATGGAGGTGCGGAGTAAACAAAGATTATTCAACGGAGTACGCATATTACTTATCATAAGCGTTAAAAGTCATCGCGTTGTTCATAATTTCACCCAGTATTTAGTTTGGCCATCACAACAATCCTAGAGCCTTCCGCAGCAACACCTTTACCGTGAGGCGCCAATTCTATCAGGATTAGCGGGTGGGGTAATGGGTATGGAAATGCCACCAACTGCTATTTAGGACTCTCTCGCAGCAACCTATTTACTTTCGCTTATTATGCCTCCCTCTCGGATTACGCTAACTACGTGCTGTTCATACACCTGACAATCACTACCAATATTCTAACTCTCTTTGCTCTAGCCCCAAGCAATTATCGGCTCATATTAACCGGATCCTTCGTACGTTACTTACTGGTGCAACGCTCTTGTCTCTACGCAGGCGATAGCAATCCACCTATACGGCTAGTGATTCTATAGGATACTCAAAAGACATTTTCAGCATAATTATTGTTGCACAGTGTACATGCTTTTGCCTCAAGCCCAAATGTTATAACACAATAACAATATTCAACTCCATGTCTGTTCTTGCGGTCTTCTCTCGGTTGTCCCTCACTTTCCCTTTTCTCTGAGGTCCGGGACTTCTTGGAGATCTGGGATAGAACTGAGGAACAGTTTTGGCCCAAGACGGACGTAACAACTCACAAGGACCTACGTGGAACATGGTAGAACTCCGAAAGGACCGACCTACCATCTCCATAACCCTTGTCCAGTATGGAGAACTGGACATATCCTCATACTCCCATACATTATACATCTAAAAATCTGGACAGCGGAAAAATTGAACTTTTGCTCACCTGGACATACAACAAGAAGAAAAATCGCGATGACCTACTCCTCCACCGACCACAAAAATCATGGCGATCTCGATCAAATTACATGTCCAACTAACAGAGGAAATTAGAATCCATTACTCTGCGAAAAATCGAAGGTAAAATCAGTCGTCTAGCGGCTTTGCCAGTTCAACATTAATGTTCAAAATGCTTTACGGCAGTGTTGCAGGACGTGGTGGGTTTTCGCCTGGCAAGCGTTCTCCCTATAAAAAGCCACAAATGTCTGTTTAACAATACCGCGACGTGGCGGATGTGACTCGCCACTGAATAAAGTCACAGCCCACAACTACATACTGGCAAGACGACTAGACTCACATATCAACTCTTCCCGACACCGTTTCAACTACACACGACTGAACCCGATGTATCGTCGTGATACACATATGTTTTTAAACCTTGATCATGCCTGAGTTGGTGCGTCTCTATGAAACAGAATAAAATATTTATTTATTTATTTTATCATGGACAGATGAACAATTTTCTACTGTCACTGTTTCAGTCGCCATAAAATGTTTGTACAGTTGTTCATCTCTGTTCATGCCTCCATGGACGTGCCTCTTATAGTCGAGAATAAAGTATTTAGTTATTTATTTATTTGTTTAAAAAATACTGTATTAATTGGGGGCCAGGAAGTTTACGTCGGTACGAGGTTATTGCCATTGGGCTCGCAGTGGGCATTGTGAGAGGAAGAGGCGGAAGCGAGTATACAAAGGAGCTTAAATAAGGGGTTTGTAGCTCAGCACATCTATGTAGTGGCCCACCAAGAGAACAACCTTGGTTCCATGCCTGAACAATGGGAAAGTTTGGTTTATCGCACGGTGTAGCAGCCTTATTACTAACGGCTGTCACTGGGGCAAGGGGAGTCACCTACCAAATATGAAGGCCCCGTTTGTTCTAAGACGCTTAGGGAGTGGGCTAAGTCCACCGCCAGTTAGTGTACTGATAATATCGATGGGCCGTAACGCATCTTTACTGAAGCTATCGACAGAACCAATGGAAGATTTTGGATGTGTATCTGTTTCAGTCGCAGTGTGGGGATTGATAGCAATCCCTACCGGTTTGGCAGAACGTGGTACCTCTAGTGAAGCTACATTAGTTACAATGTCCACAAGACGGATGCCGTGTGGATGCATTAGAATAACCATTGCAGCTACCCCGTCGTTAGTATTAGCATTGCTTGTGCAGAAAGTGGCTTTGGCGACATTATCTGCGTATTAAATAAGTGATCAAAACGCTATTGAAAATCACCATCTTGTCACTGCAGGAGGCGTGGAAGAATGAAACTGCATCGGCTCAGAAGAGACATTAGTTACACACATGCGTGGAAGTTTACCTTACAAGGGTAACCGGTATTCGAATAGAATAACTTAGCTAATTTTCGGAACAGGTCTCAAGGTATTGAGGCTTTTGATAAACGCGCTTCCGAGATTTTTGCTGCAGAAGCTGAACACAGTCAGAGAAGGAAAACGTAAAGTTATTTCCATCACCTTCTACAACTAACATCGGTATCAGCAATGTTGCAGGCCAATACGTCGTAACTATTTCAGACCAAGCACGCCCAAGACTGCAGTGAGGAAAGTAAAAGCCACAACACGAAACAAAGTGTAGGGTGGAGTAGTGCGACATGACTCCCATGACCCACGAGTTGAAGCATGAGTGAGGAACTATTGGTTGCTCACTAAGAGTAAAACCCTTAAGAATTCGGTGTGGCTCAACTAACTAATTGATATCAGTGACGGATGTAACATCCCTTCCCCTTGTAGAAAGCCACACACCGGAACCTAACATTCAAAGGTTTAGGTACACATTTAGATCTGCGAAGTGTTTGGCAGTATGTTGCTTGCGCAGGGTCCTGAGGGGTTTGTTCCACCACCGACTGGACTGAGTCAGATATATTTGCCTCAATTTCTCGTGTTGTAAGGGCCTTTATTGGGGCAACACCTGAATGTCCAATGTGATGTTCATTTAGAGTGAAAGAGTGCGCTTTCGACGGTGGTATCAAAAGTGATCCCTAACACAAGCAAATAGCTTGTATACTCAACTCATTTTCCCGGAGCCAAAAAGATTACAGCTAAGCCGGATTTCTACAAAGCGAGTCCAGTTTCGTACAACGTAACACGGCAGCCAGTTTGAAGTCCCGATCGATCCAAGGACGTATGTCGTCACTTGGCAAAAGAGTCGTGTCGAGGTACGGCATAAAATAAACAAACCACCGTTTCTTGTATTGACCCTGCGGGGGTCGCGTGCGGTCACCGACTCAGGGTTTCCGCCTTAAGATTTCTAGGGCCAAAGAGTACAAGATTTTATCTTCCTACGGTTTAACGATTAGGGCTCAACTTTGACTGCTAGGTGAAAACATTTGTTGGATCCAGTCGGGTTCACCCGATGTGGTTATCACTGGTTTGTGGTCGGTTTGTACCGCAAAATGAGTGCCCTAAATGTACTGGTGGAAGGTTTCGGCACCAGCGATAACTGATAGGCCTTCACGAAAAGTTGTGAATAATTGTTTTCAACCAGGTGTAAGGCCCGCAAAGCAATGCAATCAGCTGAATTACACCATTCCGCATTTTAAGACACAAAAATGCTCCAACTCCTTATGGAGAAGCATCACACCGAATAATCAGAGGCTTTTCTCTGTCGCAGTGAACTAAAATTGTTGCTGGTGATAGGCAGATTTTAGAACCAATAAAGCGGACTAATATTCATTATTCCACACCCACGTGGTGATTTAAGGTAGCCGTGCATTCAAAGGAGCTAAATTAGTTGCTGTCCTCGGTAAAACAACGATAGTGTGATAAAATGTATAAGAATGGTAGGAGTTCATCAACATTATTAGGCTGAAGTGACAGTATTTTTCGAGATAGAGTGTCCTGAGAAACTTGACATCGCCTAACAAGTTGATTGTCAAGCTAAAAAAGGTGATTCAAACAAATGCATACATTTTGCCTTTTTCAGTTTTAATCCATTCGAGTCCAAACGTTGGAACGCCGTCCGAAGTGCCCTAAAATGTTCAGCATCATTTCGACCAGAAAGCAGGATGTCATCCAAAAATGTACCCAAGTATAGGGTAAATACTTCGCCAACCTATCCAAACTCCGCTGGAAGGCGATGGGGGTGGCGGTTATTCCGAAAGGAAGACGAGTGTACTAAATAGTTCGAGATATGTAAATATGGTGGTTAATTCGCGTGAGTCTACATCAACTGTTAAATATGCTTGACTAAAGTGAAGCTTAGAAAATTTGCCTAGCAAAAGATACCTTTCCAACTTGGTAGCTTGATTAGAGTTTAACTTATAGCCCTTACCGATACAAACGGTACCGTCAAGTATTAGTAAGGGAAAGCTTGGGGTACCCAAATCCGAGGGTTGTACAAGCACGCTTACGCCTTCGGATTGCAGTCACTGTAGTTTAACTTCAACTTTTGGACGCATAGCGTACGGTAAGTTCCGTGATTCGTAAAACTTGACCTTGGTGTTTCCCCGTAGGTTTATGAAAGCTTTGAAAAGTTTTAGCTTTGCTTAGTTACTTGCTAAGAAATAATAGGTTTAACAGTTCGTTTAGACTGCGGCCATTGAGCACCACCTTATTAATCTGCATCGTTTCTGGGAAGTATCGGATCACATTTATGCCTGCGGCATTTGGTCTTTTACCAGGTGTTACGAGCAAAAGTAGAGTTAATTTCCGGTAGCCGCTGCTGACGTTATCCACGCACTTTTCCAATATTCTACTCGGATCTCCAGTGTAGGTATGCAATTTGGAGTCACATGGGTGTAAGGACACAGCATCTTAATTGTATCACATTTTATAATGGTAACTTCAGCCACTGTATCCAATACAAAATCGATCGGCTCATTCTCGATAATCATAGGAATCGTATATGGAAAGCACTTGTTGGGGGTACGGTATTCAAGTAGACGGAATTTAGATCGTTGTCTGGGTCTGCCCAAACGCTTTTTCCGTAATTGGCAGCTTATTATGGCGCCTCAAATGAGTAAGATTGGTTGGTGCGGCGGGTTCCGTTTTACACACGTTAGCTAGGTGGCCAATTTTACCACATTTTGGCAGACGCATTCTTTGTGGCGACAGTCAGATACACAATCATGTTGCCTCCCGCAACGTTAGCACACGAACTGTTGTCGAGCTTCACCTGGAGTCAGTGGTTCAGCAACTGTATGAACCGAATAGACGACTAGATGAGCGGTGAATCCACTTAGCTGGTGCGAGATATTTTCTTTTTGTCGCACGATTAAACATGCATTTTCTCACCTGGTATCTGACTAATTCAGAGATACTAATTATTCCCGTACTCGTTCGTGCAGAATCCCAGCCATTAAGCCCTGTAAATTCATTTCTTCTTCAAATATTTCGGGCGGAATTTCCTTGTATTCACGCTTGCGTCTAAACTACTGTATGTGTGCAATGAAGTCGTTGACCCTGTAGTTCGGTTTCTGTACACGCTTTTAATACCAGTATCTTACACTGTATAAACAAGCTGCTTTAATTACCACAGCATGATATACTTATCTAAGGCCGATGGATAATGTCAAAATTTTCTATATGTGGCGCACCATGAGTTCGCCAGCCTTTATCTCCCAGCACTTGGTTGAATATTCATGTTTTGTGGGGCTTCCAAGGTGAAACCATAGGACTCAAAACAGTCAGTAATTCTAGACAGTTTATAAGTTATCAACTCCACCTCTTCCAGTTCGCTATGGTTGGTTGGTCCTCATCGGAGGACCAAACGTTAGCAAGCAGTTTAATGCTAGGGTCTATCTAAATGCCATAGCCGGCGATACGCAGCATCGTTGTAAGGCAGAGCAAGCCCAAGAACGCAGTTAAACAGAAAAAAGGCACAAAACGAAACAAAGTGTATTAGGCGAAGCAGTGCGACGTCGCGCACAGGATACCCGAATTAAAGCATGGTATAGGAATTATGGTATGGTCAATACGAGGAAAGCCATGCAGAACGCAGTGTGGCTGAATTACTAATTGAGATCACTAACAGATATAACACACGCTCTTGAAATAGGATGCCTACGTTTGTCAATCGAGATATTACTGATATTATAAAAGCAACGGCATTTTTCCTCTTCTGACTCGTTGGATAACCTCAGAGGCTAATGAATTTCAAAGGTTTAATGCCCCAACTTTTGCTTTAGCACTAGATCACCTTAAGCCAGTATTCCGTAGAAACTGGCTTAAGGATACACCCAAATGAGTCAATCAATTTAAGTTTTTCGTTTTGTTTGGCTGACAGCTAAAAGTGTAGATATAAGGTCGGCAACACTAACTGAACTCTCATTCAGCAGTACTGTGGATTTAGCTAACTGCTCTAATACCCCAAGCAGCACGGAATGTGTGCACCCATTTTGATCGCAGCGGTATTTATTACATTGAGTACACTGTTTTTCACACAATTTTATCAGTGCACGAGAGTTAATAGCTGCCACTTATTTTGTAACTGGAAAGAAATAAGTAATAGAGTATTGTCTACCGTGCAGCGTGGAAGCTGGGGTAAAAAGGTCGGTAAGCTCGGGGGACTTACCTAAAATAGTACCCACAAAATGTGCTGAACGGTCCGGTTGTAAAGAGCAGGCACGAGCTCTGAAATAAAGCAAAACCAGACACTGCTAGATAAAAGCATAGAAAAGGCCGCGGTATTTACAGCAGTTATGCGTTTCAAACTCCCACCATTGGCACGACACTCAAAGGCCTCAGCGTAAACGTGAGGCACATCGCATAAAGGTATGATGCAGACATTCCTTAGTAAGTCCGTTGGACCGCTAAGGGCAGCTGCCTTGTGACCTGTAGCTGATCAAAGCAATGTTAGATTCGGACGAGTTGGCGTTCGTTCAAAAGCCGTTGAAAAGCTCTAGCAATTGAGACTAACCTCCAAGGATTGCAGTTACGCAACTTTTGGCATTTGGAAATCGGCGAAACGCGGCCCGGAACTTAGAGTTCAGAGTACATGTAGGATGCACTGGTATATAGTCGGTAAAATGGCATCACAAAGAAGGGATTGTAAAAGCACGATGAATAAGTATAGCTCCAGATGTGTGCAACGACATGTCGCTGAACCACCGTTAAACAATCCCGGGTACACGAGTGGGCGGTTAGCACGCAAGTTCGCACAAAGTAAGAACTAAACGATGAAACACCTAAGGGCTGTCCATCACAAATCTTTCTCAATGATACCGTAAAAGAAGAATGACTGGAAACATCGTGGAGGTTTGCAAGTAATTTGGTGACTGCGTCCATTAACACTATATTTCCAGGTTAAGTTGGCATATACATATAATTGGCAAGCAAAGGAAGGGAAAAATAGCAAGTACGATATATGGATTGGCGTGCCGCTTCCTAAGATGGAAGCGTAGCTAAAAGCCGCAATGTAGATCAAGGGTACCAGTAATTATTAGACGCGACTTGGTTGGCCGAGAAGCAGTTTAAGCAATAGCGTACAGTGGCTATAAACTTTGTTTATATATACTCGAGGGGCGTGGACACTGTGCAAATAGTCCTCGGCCGAAAGGCTTTATCGTGGTGTGTATCGAGGGTGCTGAGCGTTGCGTAACACCGTAAATTTAGGAACACTGAAATATTAACACCGGGTGGTTGCGGATATAGCTACAGACGTAATAGGGACAGGTCCCTATGCATTAGTCAGGACGGCTAATGCTTTGTCGGCTCATATCAGCCTATACTTGCTGTTTATTTTTAAGATAGACGGCGCGGTGCAGGTGTTTGTACATTTATATATAACCAGCAATATAGGCCCATACCAGTTGATACGCCACAGGAGCCTATTGCTAGGAATAAATAAATGACGAAGATATGTTTCTAGACTTGCTAGAGGCTGTGCCCGCAAGGGATCAGAATATTTACACAATCCCATGCTCTTGCATAGGGAGTGAGTTCAGTTAGGGCATATATTCTTGGTTCGCATTTACAATTGCAAGATCTTTTCAAGTGTACAGTTGAGATATGTTCGCGCCCACCGTGAAGTTCATCTGACTTGTTCAGGCGGTTTTGGGCTCCTTGGTTTTATTATTGGCAAAAGGTCGGAAAGAGCCGTGTTTGTGCGCGTTTTCTTTGGATGCAGGACCTATTTTTTGACGACTTTCACTATAATTGCTTGGGAGTTAAAACTCATCTGGCTCCCTCATGCGACACTGGTGCTTTTTGACTGCATTATTGGCGAAAGTTGTGCAAAGAAGTAGTTATGCACGCTTTTGCTGGAATCTGGATCCAGTTCATCAAGAACGTCACTATAAATTACTTGGACTGTTACCGCCGCTCCGTCGTCACAAATGATGGCGTGTACATGGAAAGAAATAAAGGCTGCGGAATTAAAAAGAAAAAGCAATTTAAAAATAACTACTAGGAATACAGATGAAATAAAACGCGCTTTTGAGTGGCATACTGAAGCGGCATACCTATCTAGAAAAATACAGTAACCAAAACTATAACCAACTTGCCTGCGCAAATCTGCCTTCTAGCGCTAAGATGTAAACTGGGTAAGCCTTAAAAATGAAACCGCTTCTACGGCTAGAATCTTAAGAGACGTAGTACCTAGCTTAGCTACTGTGAACACGTTTTATTTGCTGTTTGCGTTAAAAATAAAAGCAATGACATGCTGTAGTGTTTAGCAGTTATTTGCGCTTCAAGGACGGTCTACGAATAACGCCATTACTTTATTGCGCTAAAAATGGCTTTCTGCTTTGCAAGATATGAAGAAAGGAAAAGAAAAGTTTAAAGGTGGCGAGTCGGCATATGTTC
This sequence comes from Dicrocoelium dendriticum, assembly GCA_944474145.2. Classification (NCBI taxonomy): domain Eukaryota; kingdom Metazoa; phylum Platyhelminthes; class Trematoda; order Plagiorchiida; family Dicrocoeliidae; genus Dicrocoelium; species Dicrocoelium dendriticum. The sequence continues at coordinate 2,003,423 of OX104071.1, forward strand.
TAAATAGGCATACCTATCTAGAAAGGCTCGTTGTTGCCTAAAGTTCTTTGCAGTAACTAGGTGCGACGCAAGCAGCAAACTTTTCAAGCATCCATAGCAAATATACGTGAATAGGTGCTTATGTTTCGCGAAATTTCTAGGTATAGATTAAGGTATGTTATATATGCACTAGACTTCAGGCCAGCCCATAGTTAGCTCACGGTCACAAAACCTCTGTGTACCATTTTTATAGGATACTGTGCCACGTAAACTACTGTAGCAGTCTGGAGATTCCCCGGTTTGCCTGTGTAAAATTCTAACTACAATTCTTTAATTGTGCACCTAAGCAACCGGTGTGGTTGCTTGAACTGATTGCTGAGTTCGAATGCTTGACTTGCTCATCGCCATTTTTGCTTGGCGCTCGTTTCGGTTGCAACTCGCGACCGACCTGTGTGCTGTGCATATTGCATTACCCTAGCTAGAGCGTCCACGGTGTCGTTCTTTTATAGCTAGATAACAGGGAATCTTTTACTGTACCAATAAACGTTTCCCTGCAACTCAATCCGTCTTCTCGAATCGCTCTCTGGGCTCCCGGTACAGGCAAAACTCTAAAATACTATGAATTAGGAGCACTGTACCTTTTAAGCCTCTAAGCGGTTGCGCAGGTTATAACAAAGCTGCATGAGCCTGGTCCACCTGGGTACTACCGAAGGACGACATGATCATTTGACACGTTTGGTCTGGAAAACGCACATATTTGTTAGACAAATATCGCAATTTATACCTCCTGGAGCCTATATTCTATATCCAAAAAGGCGGCATTAACACTAGTGCGCTAGAGGAGCCGGACGCTAATAAGTAAGAAATTGGAATTGGAAAGTTTAGCAAAATGCTTCAGTGCGTGACATTCATTTGGGTCTACGTTGGTGGGGCATTAACATATCTGCTGCTGGGATTGACGACGCTCGCCCATGAAGGATTATTGTGCTACGTTTGTTGGTAAACACTAATGTGCATCTCCGCTTAATTTCGAGCTTATTCCTTCCAATTTTAACATCTGCATTGAGTATCAGCGGTGTTTATCAAGGTGGCAAGTTTAACAAGTATTGTAATGTCGCAGTAGGTAGTACCGTTATGGTTTTTTAGATGAGAGCTGGTCTAGTACCCTTAGCAAAGATTGTTAAGGCAAAGCAACTGCAGGAACGTCGGAAAACGTGGGAGCTGGTTGTTCAGTCACCATTATGCATAACGCATGCTAGGCTTTGGAGCCAGTTAAAAGATAAAATAACGCACGGACGGTCGAGATAAGGCGGTGGTGGCCAAAATTTTCAGATTATTTAGCCAACCAATGAGGCAGAAGCCAGCCTGTCTTTGCCTAACATTTCTAACCGATTTCACTCTCTTTTTCATTGACTGCCTAGCCGAACAACCTCCCCGTGGTGCCAGCTAGTTGGTTCGAGTCAATTCCGTTGCAGCGAATGTTTCAGCGGCAGTGTTCCATAATATGGTGAGACTTCGCCTGGCAAGCGTTCTCCTTATAAAATGCCACAGCTATCCGTTTAGCAACATTGAGACGTGGATGATGTGACGCGCTAATATATAAAGTCACTGTCTCTGCCCTTTCCGGAGGATCATTCACACATCTTGAACGTCATTCGATTCGAAGCTTTCCTTTCCTTCCCCTTTTTTATGGCGAACCCAGCGAACAAAGCGTAGTGTTGCACTTAATTACTTACACAACCTGGCTACTTGAAATACACACTTAAACATACTTCTACATGTCAACACACACACATACATAAATTCTTATGCTATTGATCAAAATGTAATATTTTGTGCAGTTTCCGTGCACACGTGTCTGTATTACGTTGATAATGCCTTTGAAGTTGTGCCCCGCAATGACGAGGATAAATTATTTACTTTGTTATTTATTTATTCATATACTGCCTGAAAATGCTCAGGGACGGTTTACCAAAATGGTAACCCACGAAAGCTACCGCTTAATTAACTACAGAGGCGTGGTCATCTTAAACTCTTGCCCCTATGGTTGCGACTCATAAACTTAAACCTATGCTGCTTACATAAGGTTGTACATCAACTGTGCACATTGAACTATGCAACCTGCAAAGGAGAAAAGGATTATGAGTTTACCTCGGGAACTGGTGCTTAATTATTGCTCTGCTGCAAGTGCGGACGAACCTGCACTCAAATTTTTAATTAGTTTATTACGTAAATCCCTGGAACAGCTTACCATCATGGCTACGAGAGATTTGCAAGGCGAAAGTTTTCAGGATGGATGTACGAGTTTAAGTGCCTAGATTATATAAAACGCCTTTCCAACATCCTGATTTCTGATGAGCATCTTTTTGAGGCTGGCCCAAATAGAGTACATACAAGGTCTCGGGCTGCTCTACAACCTTTTCACTATCTCTTTAGCCACATGACATACCATCACCTTTGGTTTACAAGACATAATTAACCATTGACGCCTCAATTCGCCTGGTCTCACCAGAGCCGATGCTTGCCTGTATCGACCACCACTCTGCCATTCTTCCTAAGACGATCCTTCACGAAGCACTCCTACTTATCCCACCCTGTCTGTGACACCAGTATGCTAAGCCTTACTTGATTTGTTTCTCGCTATCTAGACACTTCGGTAGCATGACATCAACGATACATTCTTTTCCATTTTGGTCGACTTCTTGATCGTGTTTATAAGGGGCTTATTTGTATCCCACTATCTTGCGAGCTATAGACCTCGGACTTCTTTGCTGCAGAAAGTCTGATCGCTCGCATAGCTACCTCACACCATAATTCTTGGCTGTTTAACATTCTCCATACATTGTTCTTTATCACATGCTTTAACCCAACATGTTAGCCTGTCTGACAGTATTTAAGCAAGCCATGTCATATCAGCGAGGCTCTGGACAATCCTAGTTCTGCTTCGAGTCGGTTCAATGGTGGTATAGGTGCCTCTAACGTCAACGCGACTTACTAGCTCCCGTGTGATTCTCTTTGCAACTATGGCACTCATCGTTAAACCCATTGGACTACCCCGGCCTCTCAGGCTCCAAATGCCTATAGGTCTCAAGCCAAGGCCTCTTTCCCTCTGAGGATCGGCTGCCATCGATTAAGGTTCTCAATGGTGTAGGTAACGGCCTCATGATTTTCGTCTCCGTCCGATTCATCATCTGTATGCCTAATCTCAGACGTCGCTATATGTTCTTGCTACTGTGGCTCTCACTCCTATACCTTTTGGACTAGTCCGGCCTCTCAGGCTCCAAATGCCTATGGGTCTCAATCCAAGGCTTCTCTTCCTTTAAACATCGATTCAAGTTCTCATTGGCATAAAAAACAGCCTCATGTACTCGCCTCCGTCTGATACATTATACTATGCTTGGACCTCTGCAAATTGCAATTACAGGTCTCTGATTGACTTTTGCATCTCGGCTCCACTATCATGCATCTCAGCCCACAATTACGTTTCCCTATCTTGTTTGGCCTCTATTTTGGTCCATATCGCATCGGTTCAATGGTGGTATAGGTGCCTCTAACGTCAACGCGACTTACTAGCTCCCGTGTGATTCTCTTTGCAACTATGGCACTCATCGTTAAACCCATTGGACTACTCCGGCCTCTCAGGCTCCAAATGACTGTAGGTTACAATCAAGGCCTCTTTTCCTCCGAGGATCGGCTGCCATCGATTAAGGTTGTTAACGGTAAAAGTAACGGCCTCATGATTCTCGTCTCCGTCCGATTCATTATCTGTACGCTTGATCCCTCTACCTAAATCGAAAGATCATGTCCCAGATTAATCTTGCCTCTCGGCTCCACTATCATTCTTCTCAGCTCACAAATATCGTCCCCCTCTCTTGTTTAGCCTCTCTTTTGGTCCATATCGCATCGGTTCAGTGACGGTGTAGGTACCTCTAAAGCCAGCGCAACTTACTAGCCCCCGTTTGATTCTCTTTGCTACTGTGACACTCATTATTGAACCTACTGGACTTGTCCGGCCTCTCAGGCTCCTAGTAACTATTGGTCTCAAATCAAGGCCTTTCTCATTCAAACATCGGCTGCCGTCGACAAACGTTCTCATTTGTATAAGTAGCTGCCTCACGCACGGACTGTCGAGATAAGGCGGTGGTGGCCGAAATTTTCAGATTATTTAGCCCAACATTTAAACAGAAGTTATTCTGTTGCTGGTTAGCATTCGTGTCAATATAAGGGAAGCTAGAGATGCGAATGTTTTACTGGCATACGCGGTTGACGTATATTATCGGCTTTCGTGGTTCCTGTCTACTATTGGTTCCGACGTTATTTTGCCCATGAAGACGTGTGTATACTAAGTATATGGGGTCACGGGTGGTTAAATGGAGAGCAAATCGCCTGGATTATTAAGCGTACGGCTTTTGTAGTGGGAAGTTTCTGGACTAGAAGGGATATATGTATTATGTTGCGGTATGCATGCCGGTAATTCCTGGGAACGGCGGAGTAAAGTGGCGAGTGCACAGGCTCAATGAAAACGCATTGCTTAAGGCCAACTAACAACCGCCATCTACGGAGGTTCATAGTAGTTCATATATGTTGGTATTTATACGATGTTTTGGACTAGGGTAATACTACCTTAGATGCTTTATGTGCACTGACAGCAACAATAAGAACTACCCTCATATACAATCTTAGGTCTGGAAGCATACCTTTACTAGGCGTAGCACAAAGGTCATAAGCCTACAAGTTTTTCACGGACTAAGTGGTCTAAGAATTTGGAAAGTGATGAAATGTAAACCTGAAGAGTACGGAATGCAGGTTTAGATAAGCTGGAAGATCTAAGGTTATCCTGTTTGGATGGATTCGTTAATACACTGCAAATCCTATATGATAAATACCTACGGATTAGCGAACCGACCAGACAGTAGACTAGGCTGTACTGTCTGTTGAGCTTTTTGAAGATTGACAAAGTAGTCATCGAGGCAAGGAAGCTGGAGGGTTGTAGATACCGGTTAGTCCTTGCAGCCTTAGGGCCAAATTGTCAGTAAAGGAACCGAAACGAGTCAGGAACTAATCAGCAATGGCTAAATGAATTTTGTTTTCAGAGTTCGAGTCATTACACTTGTACGTTGCCTGCGGCTGCTCTGGCTGAGACCCCCTTGGGGTTATGATTGCAGCACTGTAGTACCTGAAAATATGGGTGTCAATTGAAAGATACAATTCATGGAGGCTAACCTACCCATGGGCCCCTACAAGATATGGTAATACGTCCACCACTACACCTAATGCGCGGCAGGCTTTGGAGCCAGGTGAAAGTGAAAAATATCTACGAACGGCTAAGGTAAGGCAAAATGATGATTTATAATTTCTGGATGTGTAGTTAGCCAGTGTGCTAGAGGCATGGTTAGATTTCACCCCTGCGAAACGGCATCCGGAAAAGTGAAAGTGATAGCAAATGCGGTTGAAGAAAACCTTTGGATTTTCATAACGCCTGTCCACTAGTGTTTCTACTAGTGTTCGGTATCCGTAAAACTCAGATAAGCCCAAATACATGAGGTCAAGAGGGGATAAAGTGTAAAGCAAAACGCTTGCTTCTGAGATAAGTGGCTAACATAGTGAGCAGTTTCTCGACCAGTTTGAGTAGCTCTTATTGATATACTGAGTGCAGTCAGAGATGGCGGAATTAAGCCAGTGGGCGTTTGGCCATCTAGTTATATTACTTTGGGTAGTTTCGATCAACTAATCCAACCGATTGAAAGAGATGGAAGTTAGGTATAAACGGTGGAGTAACCATTGTTAAGGGGAACTTGTGGCCTTGTATGCTTGAACCATTACACTAAATGTAGAGGCCAGCTGTGAATAATTTTGGTACGTGCTGGCAAAGAAAAACACATAACATACTGCTTTGGTCCGGAAGTATTCGGAAAGCAAGAGGTTGTGAAATGCGTGATTTGCGTATTGGTCGCCTGGGTCAGCTTGAAGGCAAGTAGGAGGGCTACGGGAGTGTGTAAATTTAGGGTAAAAGGCGGTGTGATGATGTGAAGTTACTCAGGAGGGATGCAGGAAGTCATAAGCGCTAGAGGGACCCGGCTGAGCGAGGCATACTTAAGTAAATAAATAAATAAATAAATATTTTATTCTCGACAAAGCGAGACATGCCTTTTAGGCATGATCAGCACATTGCATTATTGTACATGATAGCGGAATAAGCAACACCAACAGTGGGAGTAGTAAAGTTGGAGACAGTAGTGTGGGCCCACAGAGCCCAAAGGTTGTATGTAGTCTATATACACAGAATGCGAGAGGTAAAAATAATGATCAGATCACTTATATGGTATGTCGATGAGGAACTAGTCCGATGAGGTCCCGTAAGCAATGTAGGTCAGTGAGTGAAGTATGAGGAAACGGGTGGAAAATACTTAAGAATAGTGGTATATCACTAGTCAGATATGTAGGCGTGTTCATGCGAGAGCCGATATATGCACAGAACTTGTAAATGTAGTGTCAATCAACTTGCCAGTGTGTTAGGGGCGGTGACTTTATTGAGTGGCGAGTCACATCCGCCACGTCGCAGTGTTGTTAAACAGACATTTGTGGCTTTTTGTAGGGAAAACGCTTGCCAGACGAAGACCCACCACGTCCTGGAACACTGCCGGCTGTTGATATACATTGGCAAGATGGTATCAGACCGATTACCCTCGCGGATATTCGCAGTCACGCAACGCCAATTTGTTTCCTATGGCTGTGTAGTCGCCTTCGGAGTCCGTTACAAGTGATTGGAGCTGTTGAAGTCGGACGACTCAGGTGACTTTTATTGAATTGATCAGTTTCCTAGGTTCTTTAGTGTGTCATGATTACGAAGTGCGGGTTTTTCTTTGTTCTTTATTGAATCCGTGTCCATGGGAGCGTCGCTGGTACGTCTTCAGCGGTGTTCGGTGCAGGTAATGTTATCCTGTAGAACAAGGGTGAGAAGAAAAACGGACCGAGCAAACTGCCAACAAAATTGAACAGGACTATGTTATTGTATAAATATAAAATTTATGGTAAAGATGTGCTGGCTGAAATCAATGGAGTGACCGATGAGCTGATGCTAGTGGTACCTATACCGCCAAAGAATAGTTGCCATATGAGCGAAGAGAGACGCCAAACAAGAGGGGAAGACGTTAATGTGAGCTGAGATGCATGATAGTGGAGCCGAGAGGCAAAAGTCAATAAGAGCCCAGGAATTCGGATTTCGGTAGGCGTTACCAAGCACAGAGATAATGATTCAGACAAAGAAGAGTATCATAAGGTTGTAACTTATACCAATGAGAACTTGAGTCGACGGCAGCCGCTGCTCAAAATAAGAGAGGCCTTGGCTTGAGACCTATGGGCATTTGGAGCCTCAGAGGACTGACTAGGCCAAAATGTTTTGGAATGGGACGCACAGAAGAACTGGTAACCAAAAGAGACCTGGGATGTTGCGCTGACGCTAGTGATAACTATACCGCAATTGGACTGTTGCGATATAAAGACCAGAAGAGAGGCGAAACACGAGAGGGGACGTAATTGTGCGCTGAGAAGCATGAGAATGGAGCCGAGAGGCAAACCTCAACCAGGGACCTGAGATTGCAATTTCCGTAGAACGACCAAGCATGCAGATAGTGTGTCAAACGGATACGAGCACATAAGGAAGTTATTTATACCAATGAGAAAATTAATCGGTGGCAGCCGATCCTCAAAAGAAGAGAGGCCTTGGTTTGCTGCCTATGGGCATTTGGGGACTGAGAGGCTGGAGTAGTCGAAGAAGTTTAAAACTGAGTACCACAGTAGCAAAGGGAATCAAAAGAAGCTTAGGATATTGCGCTGACGCTAGTGCTAACTATATCGCCATTGAACCGATGCGATATGGACTAAAAGAGAAACCAAACAAGATAGGGGAACGTAAATGTGAGCTGAGATTCATGATGGTGGAGCCGAGAGACAAAAGTCAATCAGAGACCTGAAATTGCATTTGCAGGCGACCAAGCATGCAAGTAATGAGCCAGTATCATGAGGCTGTTTCTTATGCCAATGAGAACTGTAATCGATGCTTAAAGGAAGAGAAGCTAGTGTTTAAGACCTATAGGCATTTGGAGCCGGAGGCCGGTGCCATCCAGGAGGTTTAAGAGTGCGTGGCGCAGTAGGAAAGTGGATCAAATGTGGCCTAGTATGTTGTGCTGACGCTATGGGAACCTACACCACCATTGAACCGATGCGATATGGACCAGAAAAGAGGCCAAACAAGAGAGGGGTACGTAATTGTGAACTGAGAAGCAAGAGAGTGGAGCCGAGAGGCAAAATTCAACCAGGGACCTGAAATTTCCATTTTGGTAGAAGGACAAAACATGCAGGTAATGTACAAGACGAAGGCAGGTACGTGAGGCAGTTACTTATACAAATGAGAACGTTTGTCGACGGCAGCCGATGTTTGAATGAGAGAGGCCTTGATTTGAGACCAATGGTTATTAGGAGACTGAGAGTCCGGACAAGTCCAGTAGGTTCAATAATGAGTGTCACAGTAGCAAAGAGAAGCAAACGGGGGCTAGTAAGTTGCGCTGGCGTTAGAGGAACCTACATTGTCACTGAACCGATGCGATATGGACCAAAAGAGAGGCTAAACAAGAGAGGGGGACGATATTTGTGAGCTGAGAAGAATGATAGTGGAGCCGAGAGGCAAGATTAATCTGGGACATGATCTTTCGATTTAGGTAGAGGGATCAAGCGTACAGATAATGAATCGGACGGAGACGAGAATCATGAGGCCGTTACTTTTACCGTTAACAACCTTAATCGATGGCAGCCGATCCTCGGAGGAAAAGAGGCCTTGATTGTAACCTACAGTCATTTGGAGCCTGAGAGGCCGGAGTAGTCCAATGGGTTTAACGATGAGTGCCATAGTTGCAAAGAGAATCACACGGGAGCTAGTAAGTCGCGTTGACGTTAGAGGCACCTATACCACCATTGAACCGATGCGATATGGACCAAAATAGAGGCCAAACAAGATAGGGAAACGTAATTGTGGGCTGAGATGCATGATAGTGGAGCCGAGATGCAAAAGTCAATCAGAGACCTGTAATTGCAATTTGCAGAGGTCCAAGCATAGTATAATGTATCAGACGGAGGCGAGTACATGAGGCTGTTTTTTATGCCAATGAGAACTTGAATCGATGTTTAAAGGAAGAGAAGCCTTGGATTGAGACCCATAGGCATTTGGAGCCTGAGAGGCCGGACTAGTCCAAAAGGTATAGGAGTGAGAGCCACAGTAGCAAGAACATATAGCGACGTCTGAGATTAGGCATACAGATGATGAATCGGACGGAGACGAAAATCATGAGGCCGTTACCTACACCATTGAGAACCTTAATCGATGGCAGCCGATCCTCAGAGGGAAAGAGGCCTTGGCTTGAGACCTATAGGCATTTGGAGCCTGAGAGGCCGGGGTAGTCCAATGGGTTTAACGATGAGTGCCATAGTTGCAAAGAGAATCACACGGGAGCTAGTAAGTCGCGTTGACGTTAGAGGCACCTATACCACCATTGAACCGACTCGAAGCAGAACTAGGATTGTCCAGAGCCTCGCTGATATGACATGGCTTGCTTAATTACTGTCCGACCGGCTAACATGTTGGGTTAAAGCATGTGATAAAGAACAATGTATGGAGAATGTTAAACAGCCAAGAATTATGGTGTGAGGTAGCTATGCGAGCGATCAGACTTTCTGCAGCAAAGAAGTCCGAGGTCTATAGCTCGCAAGATAGTGGGATACAAATAAGCCCCTTATAAACACGATCAAGAAGTCGACCAAAATGGAAAAGAATGTATCGTTGATGTCATGCTACCGAAGTGTCTAGATAGCGAGAAACAAATCAAGTAAGGCTTAGCATACTGGTGTCACAGACAGGGTGGGATAAGTAGGAGTGCTTCGTGAAGGATCGTCTTAGGAAGAATGGCAGAGTGGTGGTCGATACAGGCAAGCATCGGCTCTGGTGAGACCAGGCGAATTGAGGCGTCAATGGTTAATTATGTCTTGTAAACCAAAGGTGATGGTATGTCATGTGGCTAAAGAGATAGTGAAAAGGTTGTAGAGCAGCCCGAGACCTTGTATGTACTCTATTTGGGCCAGCCTCAAAAAGATGCTCATCAGAAATCAGGATGTTGGAAAGGCGTTTTATATAATCTAGGCACTTAAACTCGTACATCCATCCTGAAAACTTTCGCCTTGCAAATCTCTCGTAGCCATGATGGTAAGCTGTTCCAGGGATTTACGTAATAAACTAATTAAAAATTTGAGTGCAGGTTCGTCCGCACTTGCAGCAGAGCAATAATTAAGCACCAGTTCCCGAGGTAAACTCATAATCCTTTTCTCCTTTGCAGGTTGCATAGTTCAATGTGCACAGTTGATGTACAACCTTATGTAAGCAGCATAGGTTTAAGTTTATGAGTCGCAACCATAGGGGCAAGAGTTTAAGATGACCACGCCTCTGTAGGTAATTAAGCGGTAGCTTTCGTGGGTTACCATTTTGGTAAACCGTCCCTGAGCATTTTCAGGCGGTATATGAATAAATAAATAACAAAGTAAATAATTTATCCTCGTCATTGCGGGGCACAACTTCAAAGGCATTATCAACGTAATACAGACACGTGTGCTCGGAAACTGCACAAAATATTACATTTTGATCAATAGCATAAGAATTTATGTATGTGTGTGTGTTGACATGTAGAAGTATGTTTAAGTGTGTATTTCAAGTAGCCATGTTGTGTAAGTAATTAAGTGCAACACTACGCTTTGTTCGCTGGGTTCGCCATAAAAAAGGGGAAGGAAAGGAAAGCTTCGAATCGAATGACGTTCAAGATGTGTGAATGATCCTCCGGAAAGGGAAGAGACAGTGACTTTATATATTAGCGCGTCACATCATCCACGTCTCAATGTTGCTAAACGGATAGCTGTGGCATTTTATAAGGAGAACGCTTGCCAGGCGAAGTCTCACCATATTATGGAACACTGCCGCTGAACCATTCGCTGCAATGGGATTGACTCGAACCAACTAGCTGGCACCACGGGGAGGTTGTTCGGCTAGGCAGTCAATGAAAAAGAGAGTGAAATCGGTTAGAAATGTTAGGCAAAGACAGGCTGGCTTCTGCCTCATTGGTTGGCTAAATAATCTGAAAATTTTGGCCACCACCGCCTTATCTCGACCGTCCGTGCGTTATTTTATCTTTTAACTGGCTCCAAAGCCTAGCATGCGTTATGCATAATGGTGACTGAACAACCAGCTCCCACGTTTTCCGACGTTCCTGCAGTTGCTTTGCCTTAACAATCTTTGCTAAGGGTACTAGACCAGCTCTCATCTAAAAAACCATAACGGTACTACCTACTGCGACATTACAATACTTGTTAAACTTGCCACCTTGATAAACACCGCTGATACTCAATGCAGATGTTAAAATTGGAGGGAATAAGCTCGAAATTAAGCGGAGGTGCACATTAGTGTTTACCAACAAACGTAGCACAATAATCCTTCATGGGCGAGCGTCGTCAATCCCAGCAGCAGATATGTTAATGCCCCACCAACGCAGACCCAAATGAATGTCACGCACTGAAGCATTTTGCTAAACTTTCCAATTCCAATTTCTTACTTATTAGCGTCCGGCTCCTCTAGCGCACTAGTGTTAACGCCAGCTTTTTGGATATAGAATATAGGCTCCAGGAGGTATAAATTGCGATATTTGTCTAACAAATATGTGCGTTTTCCAGACCAAACGTGTCAAATGATCATGTCGTCCTTCGGTAGTACCCAGGTGGACCAGGCTCATGCAGCTTTGTTATAACCTGCGCAACCGCTTAGAGGCTTAAAAGGTACAGTGCTCCTAATTCATAGTATTTTAGAGTTTTGCCTGTACCGGGAGCCCAGAGAGCGATTCGAGAAGACGGATTGAGTTGCAGGGAAACGTTTATTGGTACAGTAAAAGATTCCCTGTTATCTAGCTATAAAAGAACGACACCGTGGACGCTCTAGCTAGGGTAATGCAATATGCACAGCACACAGGTCGGTCGCGAGTTGCAACCGAAACGAGCGCCAAGCAAAAATGGCGATGAGCAAGTCAAGCATTCGAACTCAGCAATCAGTTCAAGCAACCACACCGGTTGCTTAGGTGTACAATTAAAGAATTGTAGTTATAATTTTACACAGGCAAAACGGGGAGTCTCCCGACTGCTACATAGCCTTCTCCCAGAATGTACTGTGTAAGCAATCCTTCGATCTACTTGAGGACTGTCCGTCGCGGGCCAGCCTTCTGCAAAACCAGGTTGTGAAACCTGATGCAGCTGCTGAGGAGGAACCATGCAATCGGACCCTAGCTGTCTCCCACCCGTTTCCTTCCTACGGTGTCAAAAACGTAATAAAAACTGTTTGTTGGGCACAGTTTATAAGGTTAAAATTGCGGTTGAGCAGGAAGTTTGTTCAACTTTCGGTTGACGTGAGGGGATCCAGCGGAAAGTGAACCCGAGGTGCAACCAGCCGACGGTGTATATGGAAAGCAAAATAAAAACAGCGTAAGTGCATAGCAATACACAAAAGAGTGCAAAGTGAGAAACGTGCAAAGCTGTTTTTGGGTTTTCAAAAGGTTTTGCTCTTTTTGGATTGTATCAAAACGTTTTGATCTTTTTTGTGGATTTTTAAAAACGTTTGGCAAGAGCAGAAAATTTCAAAAACACGTTCTATGTAAAGTAGTACGTGCTAACGAAGTCCGAAAATCGAACCGCAGGCTTAAGTTTCCTACCGCGTCGATTGATAGTATGGCGAGTAGAGGTGCTGTCGTTGAGGTTGTCGGTTCTGCTGGAGCGAACTGACTCGTCTGAGGCTTACGGTGCGAGCTGTGATGGCACAGGCTGTGAAGGTGCTTGTTGCATCGAAGGGTCAGACTTGTCGAGGAACGTTAGCTTGAGTCGATCGATGTTGATCGTCTCAGTCTTACCATTGTAGTCAATAGTAAACGTCCTGTCGCTTCTGCGTACGACATGGTACGGACCGGGATAAGGAGGTTAAAGTGGCCGGCGTACGCTGTCAGTGCGAACGAACACGTGCATGCAAGTAGTTAAGCGTTCGTCCACGTTGGTACGCATGCTCTGTGCTCTGGGTGGTATAGGCTGAAGCTGTTTCATGTGATGAGCTAGACGAGCTGCGTAGTCACCATAGTCGAAGGTTGTTGGTGCTTGAGGTGAGACGAGTTCACCAGGTAAGCGTTGTGTGCATCCAAAGACTAGCCACGATGCAGTGGCGTGCAAATCCGCTTTAATCGTGTTTCTTATGCCTAAGAGAACGAGCGAAAGTGCTTCTTGCCAGGATGTGCTAGATTGGGCACAGAGTGATGCTTTGAGTTGCCGGTGCAACCTTTCTACCATCCATTAGCTGCGAGATGGTATGCGGTGGTTCGGTTAGGTTGGCAACCAAGGACGTTGAGAAGTTTGCTAACGGATCCGTTAAAGTGTGATCCTCTGTCATTGATGACTACGCTTGGGCAACCGAATTGAGCTACCCAGCTTTCTAGGAAAGCTTGTGCGACTGTCCAAGATGAGCAAGTGACTATCGGAATCGCCTCTTGCCAACGGGTGAATCGGTCGACACAAGTAAGAAGGTACACGTAGCCTTTGCATGGAGGTAAAGGTCCGACAAGGTCGACATAGACGTGTGCAAAACGAGAGTCAGGAGCGGGAAAGACGCCAAGTGGGCTTTTGGTATGTCTGTATATCTTGGCGCGCTGACACTCTAAGCATGCGCGTGCCCAAAGGCGGACATCGCGATTGACGTTGGGCCATACGAATTGTTCCGTTACGAGCTTCTGTGAAGCAAAAATGCTGGCATGAGACAGGTTGTGAAAAGCGTTTAAAACTAGTCGACGCATCGAGGTAGGAACTACGGGTCGGGGTGAAGTTTTTGAAACGTCACAAAGAATGGACCCCTCAGATGAAGCTAGCGGAACTTCGCGTAGTTTCAACGAGGTGTTGCGTTGTAGTTTGTCTATGTCAGGACCAGCATGTTGGGCAGCAGCCACAGCGGCTAGATCAATGTTGGTGCCAGGCGATAAGCTGATATGCTGAATACGTGAAAGCGCACCCGCGACGGGATTGAGAGCACCTGAGACATGTCGTACGTCTGTGGTAAACTGAGAAACGTAGTCTAGGTGTCTAGTTTCCCGCGGAGAATACTTGTCCGTTGCGCTATTGATTGCGTAGATCAATGGCTTGTGATCAGTGAAGACTTCGAAATGTCGACCTTCGAGATAGTGACGAAAATGTCTGATACCTAGGTAGCTAGCTAACAGTTCCCTACCGAAGGTGCTGTAACGCAATTCGGCAGGTTCTAAACGTTTCGAGAAGAAACCTAGAGGTATCCATCGATGGTCGATAAGTTGTTGAAAAACTGCACCAACGGCAGTGTCGGATGCGTCAGTTGTCAGGGAGAGTGGTGCAGACTTGTCTGGATGGGCGAGAAGCGCTACGTTAGAGATGGCGGCTTTGAGCTTCTCATAAGACAGTCTAGCGTCGTCTGCAAAATGAAAAGACCGTGGTTCACCGCGGAGCAAGTCAGTCATTGGTTGAACACTGCGCGCGCAGTTAGAAATAAAGCGTCTATAATAGTTAACCAGGCCAAGGAATCGGCGTAACTGTTTAAAGGAACTGGGAGCAGGATAGTCCTTCAGTGCCTGGATTTTGTCTGGTAGAGCTTCAATACCAGAGGCGGATATGCGGTGGCCAAGGAAGTCGATGGAACTTTGGCCAAGCTCGCATTTTTCGGGGTTGACGGTAACCCCATGCTGTGTTAAGCGTTGGAAGAGTGCGTCGAGGTGACGAAGATGTTCTTCGTCAGAAGAGCTCGCGATGAGCGTGTCATCTAGATAGGGATAAACTCCTTCTAGTCCTCGCGTTACCTCATGAATGAAACGCTGAAAAGTTTGGGCAGCGTTGCTAAGGCCGAAAGGCATTCTATGATACTCGGATAGGCCGAATGGCGTGATGATTGCTGTTTTAGCAATGTCGTCTGGCGCCACAGGTATCTGATGGTAAGCGCGAACTAAGTCGACTTTGCTAAAGATAGACTTGCCAGCTAGAGCTGAGGTCAAGTCGTGTATGTGCGGAATTAAGTATTTATCCGGGACGGTAACTTTGTTAGGTGACCTGTAGTCACCACAAGGTCACCAGTCACCGGATTTCTTCGGCACCATGTGTAATGGTGATGCCCATGGACTTTTGGACGGGTGGATGATTCCCAGTTCGAGCATTTGCTCGAATTCCGCCTTAGCAGCTTTGAGCTTGCCCGGGACTAGTCGGCGAGGGCGGGCCGAAAGAGGTGGGCTCTTAGTGTAAATGTGCTGCATGACGTTTGACGTCACAGGAGGCAAGTCCTCCAGGACGCAAACGAGTTTATGATGCTTGTTGAAAATTTCTAGAAAAGGCTGTGAAGCTTGAGGTAGGACACGAATGGGAGTGATAGCAGCCACGTTGGCGCTAGTCCCGATAACATTGAGCTGTATCCTGGAGTCGATAAGCTTCTTCCTTTTAGCGTCAACGATGAGGTCAAAGCGTTGAAGAAAGTCTATGCCTATGATGGCAAAAGGCACGGCAGCGATTATGAAAGGCCAGCGATAGGTTCGCCGGAGGCCTAAATTGAGCGTCAGCAGCTTTTGCCGAAAGTTGTGATTGGTGTGCCATTGGCGATGGTCGGCGATGGCGAGACGACCTCATCTGAGCTACGGGGTATAATGGTAACTTCGGCACGAGTGTCGACTAGAAACTCGGTGCCGGAAGATAAATCCCTAACGCGGATGGGGCGACTTTGGTGTTGGCCGGTCGCGTCAGTCGCCGTTACGGACCGGCCGAGAAGTTCCCTGCTTCTCGGCGAAATTGCAAGGTTTGACACATTTACGAGCTGCGGTACCAAAACGTTGATGGTACCAACAGCAGGGCTGCCTGTTGCTAGACTTGGAACGTTTGCAGGGCGATTTTGAGCGGCTATGACGACGGCGGTTCATAGTAAGCTGTTGAACCTGGCGACTAAGTGTCTCAACTATGGCCGACTGTAAGCCAGTGATAGAAGTGCCCTGGGACGCGACGGCGAGGATCTTACTGGCGTTAGCTTGTGGCTGTGATCGCTCTATAACTCGATCCGCTAAGTCTGCTAGTTGCGTGAGCGAAAAGGAGCTCACAGTAGCCAGAATCGCTTGCGTGTTTTCCGGTAGCCGTTGTAGCCATAGTTCGCGAAGTAAAGTCTCGTCCATGGTTGAGGAACCAAGGAGTTTGCTGCATCTCACGTAGCAGCGTTGAGGGCAGTTTGTCGATCACCTGCAGATCCCTGAAAAGCTGTTGCGGGCGAACTTTCTCAGAGGGCATAGCACGCTTGATCGTGGCTTCTTTGAGAGCCTCATAGCGGTTTTCGGTCTGAGAGATGAAAACGTCACGAACCTGCATTGATATCTCCTTAGAGAAATAGGACAGAAGCTTGCAGTATTTCGCGTAGTCGGAAGTGATTCTGTGGTTGTAAAACTCAGCCTCAAGGTGAGCGAACCACAAAAGAGGATCCATGTCCCAAAATGGTGGTACGAAGAGAGATACAACGCTAAGCAGAGACTCTACCTTTAAGTCTACAGATTCCATGAATAAAAATGGACGCAAAAATAGGCTACGTATGAAAAAATAAACCGCAAAATATAAAAAGTAAATGGAACTAGCTCACCGCAAAATGTTCCGAGTATCCGGCGCTGAGATTGCTCAGGAGTCGGGGTCACCAATTTAGAGGTTTGTCTGTACCGGGAGCCCAGAGAGCGATTCGAGAAGTCGGATTGAGTTGCAGGGAAACGTTTATTGGTACAGTAAAAGATTCCCTGTTATCTAGCTATAAAAGAACGACACCGTGGACGCTCTAGCTAGGGTAATGCAATATGCGCAGCACACAGGTCGGTCGCGAGTTGCAACCGAAACGAGCGCCAAGCTAAAATGGCGATGAGCAAGTCAAGCATTCGAACTCAGCAATCAGTTCAAGCAACCACACCGGTTGCTTAGGTGCACAATTAAAGAATTGTAGTTAGAATTTTACACAGGCAAACCGGGGAATCTCCAGACTGCTACAGTAGTTTACGTGGCACAGTATTCTATAAAAATGGTACACAGAGGTTTTGTGACCGTGAGCTAACTATGGGCTGGCCTGAAGTCTAGTGCATATATAACATACCTTAATCTATACCTAGAAATTTCGCGAAACATAAGCACCTATTCACGTATATTTGCTATGAATGCTTGAAAAGTTTGCTACTTGCGTCGCACCTAGTTACTGCAAAGAACTTTAGGCAACAACGAGCCTTTCTAGATAGGTATGCCTATTTAGAACATATGCCGACTCGCCACCTTTAAACTTTTCTTTTCCTTTCTTCATATCTTGCAAAGCAGAAAGCCATTTTTAGCGCAATAAAGTAATGGCGTTATTCGTAGACCGTCCTTGAAGCGCAAATAACTGCTAAACACTACAGCATGTCATTGCTTTTATTTTTAACGCAAACAGCAAATAAAACGTGTTCACAGTAGCTAAGCTAGGTACTACGTCTCTTAAGATTCTAGCCGTAGAAGCGGTTTCATTTTTAAGGCTTACCCAGTTTACATCTTAGCGCTAGAAGGCAGATTTGCGCAGGCAAGTTGGTTATAGTTTTGGTTACTGTATTTTTCTAGATAGGTATGCCGCTTCAGTATGCCACTCAAAAGCGCGTTTTATTTCATCTGTATTCCTAGTAGTTATTTTTAAATTGCTTGTTCTTTTTAATTCCGCAGCCTTTATTTCTTTCCATGTACGCGCCATCATTTGTGACGACGGAGCGGCGGTAACAGTCCAAGTAATTTATAGTGACGTTCTTGATGAACTGGATCCAGATTCCAGCAAAAGCGTGCATAACTACTTCTTTGCACAACTTTCGCCAATAATGCAGTCAAGAAGAACCAGTGTCGCATGAGGGAGCCAGATGAGTTTTAACTCCCAAGCAATTATAGTGAAAGTCGTCAAAAAATAGGTCCTGCATCCAAAGAAAACGCGCACAAACACGGCTCTTTCCGACCTTTTGCCAATAATAAAACCAAGGAGCCCAAAACCGCCTGAACAAGTCAGATGAACTTCACGGTGGGCGCGAACATATCTCAACTGTACACTTGAAAAGATCTTGCAATTGTAAATGCGAACCAAGAATATATGCCCTAACTGAACTCACTCCCTATGCAAGAGCATGGGATTGTGTAAATATTCTGATCCCTTGCGGGCACAGCCTCTAGCAAGTCTAGAAACATATCTTCGTTATTTATTTATTCCTAGCAATAGGCTCCTGTGGCGTATCAACTGGTATGGGCCTATATTGCTGGTTATATATAAATGTACAAACACCTGCACCGCGCCGTCTATCTTAAAAATAAACAGCAAGTATAGGCTGATATGAGCCGACAAAGCATTAGCCGTCCTGACTAATGCATAGGGACCTGTCCCTATTACGTCTGTAGCTATATCCGCAACCACCCGGTGTTAATATTTCAGTGTTCCTAAATTTACGGTGTTACGCAACGCTCAGCACCCTCGATACACACCACGATAAAGCCTTTCGGCCGAGGACTATTTGCACAGTGTCCACGCCCCTCGAGTATATATAAACAAAGTTTATAGCCACTGTATGCTATTGTTTAAACTGCTTCTCGGCCAACCAAATCGCGTCTAATAATTACTGGTACCCTTGATCTACATTGCGGCTTTTAGCTACGCTTCCATCTTAGGAAGCGGCACGCCAATCCATATGTCGTACTTGCAATTTTTCCCTTCCTTTGCTTGCCAATTATATGTATATGCCAACTTAACCTGGAAATATAGTGTTAATGGACGCAGTCACCAAATTACTTGCAAACCTCCACGATGTTTCCAGTCATTCTTCTTTTACGGTATCATTGAGAAAGATTTGTGATGGACAGCCCTTAGGTGTTTCATCGTTTAGTTCTTACTTTGTGCGAACTTGCGTGCTAACCGCCCACTCGTGTACCCGGGATTGTTTAACGGTGGTTCAGCGACATGTCGTTGCACACATCTGGAGCTATACTTATTCATCGTGCTTTTACAATCCCTTCTTTGTGATGCCATTTTACCGACTATATACCAGTGCATCCTACATGTACTCTGAACTCTAAGTTCCGGGCCGCGTTTCGCCGATTTCCAAACGCCAAAAGTTGCGTAACTGCAATCCTTGGAGATATAGGTTAGTCTCAATTGCCAGAGCGTTTCAACGGCTTTTGAACGAACGCCAACTCGTCCGAATCTAACATTGCTTTGATCAGCTACAGGTCACAAGGCAGCTGCCCTTAGCGGTCCAACGGATTTACTAAGGAAGTCTGAAGCACTCCTTCATGTAATCTGCCTCACGTTTACGCTGAGACTTTTGACTGTCATGTCAGATGTGAAGTCCAAAACTCATGACTGCAGTAAGTACAGCATATCCTAGTAATTTCTTTGGAACTTATACTTTTTTTGTGCTATACATTGGGGATGCGTTGCTACAGGCAGCTTAACGAACCACTCGAAAGTGGAGCTATACGGGCTCACATTTAATTCAATATCCACAGAAATCAGAAGAGCTAAGCTCAGAATAAATAACCTAGCTGTATTTACGCTTGATGGAGTTATTATTGGTTATGGAGTTCCGAAAATTCAGCTGCGTTGAAGTGATGAATTATGGAAACTAACGCTATAGCTTCAAGGAAGTAGGGGAGGTGAGGCAGCGATGTTAGGTACTGACAGTGGGGTATTAAGTTGGGACAGCAGTGCCAAAATATATAATTTAACCATTAAAAGGTAGTGCTGTACGGTGTCAAAGTTAAGTTAGCAAAAGCAAGGTTACAGAGAAGGAAAAGCAGGAGTAATTTTGTTGAGGAATTCACTTTTAGTTGCTAGATTAAGAGACGTGTGTCGCCGAACGGCAAGTTGTGAAGAGGCGCGGTGGTTTACTGGAACACTGGTTGTGGCTAAAAGGAATTTTGGTAGTGTGCCTTTGATGCTATGAACCTGCACATGCGGGGAAGAGGGGGCAGCGAGGTCAAAATGAGTAACTGAACCATTCGGTTAGAGCTCTAGGGTGCCTCAGTTAAGCCGACTGGACACAGAGAACATTTGTGGGAAGAGCGGGATTGTTGACGTAATAGAATCCGCTTTTACTTGAGATATTAATGGACATGGAATGTTGAGCAGTCAACTAAAACTGGTGCACTGCTTTATTGGTATAACTGCTGTAAGTAAAGCGAATGTGGGGTAGAGGAGTTAGCGATGCTATGAACTGCAGACGTTGAGTAAAATGAGACAGCGGTGCCACAAATGATTAAATGTATCATTCTAATTAGTGCTACTAGGTGGGTTAGTTTAGTACAAGGAGTAAAAGAACGGAGAGTGAAAGAGGAGCAATTAGCCTTTATAAGTATTGGCTAATGGTTGCGAGAATAGGGAACATGGACTGCATAGCGGCCCGTTAATAGGAGGATCGTTTATTTATAGGAACCGACTCTGAAGCTGAGGGAAAGCTAAGGTACTTGAGCCAGTGATGCTATGAAGCTGCAGAAGGGAAATAAAGTTTGGCGGCACAATAGCGACGATTAGATGAACCACTCAAACGTAAATCTCTTCAGGGTCACTGGTAAGTGAAATTTATATAAAGAACAGAGAGAGGTTAAGATTTGGATTGATTATAGATCAGTATGTGCTCTTGATTAAGAGAATTAGGGACGCAGCCAGCCGAGCAATCAATAAACTGTAAGAGTTGTGCTTATAAGACAAAGGATCGCCGCTAAGGCAAAGATACATTAGGGAAGCCAGTGGTGCTATGAACCCGCATTTGCGGAATAAGGCAGGGCCGTGACGCCGCAATTCATTAGGTGATCCACTGGTAGGTGGGGCTCTACAGTGTCACGGGCTAGTTGATTTGACACGGAAAGTGCCCGCTTGATTTATAGAGTAAGGGATATAAAGCGCTGAACCTTCAAAAAGCGACGGAGCGTTGATTCATAAAAGCAAAAGTTTTAGCTGAAGAAAGGATAGGGTTGAACAGCCAGCGATGCTATGAACCTGCAACTGTGGAATAAGTTGTGGCAGTGGCGTCACAACTGATTATGTGATCCACTAGCATCTGGAATCCTACTGTGTGACTGGTTAGGAAAATAGACTCGGAAAAAGAATTGGTTAGATTCGACTTAATTTCGGAGTAGAATTTGCTCGTGGTGGTAGTCAATCAACAAGACGAATAGGTGGAAGAGGAACCAAACCAGCTCCTTGAAGCAGATGCATACAGCGCCGTATTTGTAGGCTTCGGTTTCTGGTAGCTTGTGGGATAAGAGTTCAGTCGAGACTAATACGGTGGGTTGGCTTACATGACGTCGCAATACATATGGC
Source organism: Dicrocoelium dendriticum (assembly GCA_944474145.2). NCBI lineage: Eukaryota > Metazoa > Platyhelminthes > Trematoda > Plagiorchiida > Dicrocoeliidae > Dicrocoelium > Dicrocoelium dendriticum. The sequence goes on from OX104071.1 coordinate 2,024,856, forward strand.
GAAGTGCAGAACCGCAAATATGAGGTGAACTTATTCCATTTTGACGCGTATCTGTGTGTGAAGAAGTTCACACGCAGGCTAGTGCTCGACTTTGCTAATTTCAAGCTGCAAACTGCGGTGCGGATGTTATAATGCGGCTCATTTTGAAATTGTAGGCAAAAGCCCAGAGGGTGGATCGGCCCGTGGCTACTAGCAAAGGGAAGCGCTATGTTGAGTATCAGCTTTCAAAGCCACGGAGATCTAGGTGCAGTATTTTGAAACGAGCTGGGTAGATAAGCCTGTGTAGCTTACCCGGGAGTAGTCGAGTGAAGGAGCGCTTAACACTTTCAAGCGCCTGAGTATCCGCTTTCCTTGTGCTGCGGTAGACCACCAAACAGTAACCCTGTACTGGAGGTGTACACGTCTTGTACATCAGCAGTTGGGCTCTGGTCGAATAGAACAACATACTCGTTGCTGTGTCTTATCCTCTTACGCTTTGAATTATTTAACGGCCGTATTTATGCTTGCGCTCCTTCCGTTCACCGTCGCTTCCTCATGAAAGCTTCCTTAACTCTCTTCGGGCCGGCAAACATAACTTAATTAGTTGTGCACCGCCGCACCTTAGCCTCTCCTTCCTAAAAGTTCGTGTATCCGTTGATCGCTGCAACGTCTGCGCCACCTGCTCATGTAGGAGTCCAGAACTTTACCTGACATGTTCTGGCTTAGTCTAACTAAGCACTCCACTCTTAGCACTCTAACAGGATTTCAATATATGCGCGCCTCTGCCTCACATGCTGCGACGTCCTCAGTAAAGTTCATGACTGCACGCATTCTGCCTGTTTTATGTCCTTTCTTCCTGTAAACCATTTAGCTTTCTTCTAGCACCCCTTCCTAACTCATCATGTCAGCGCACAGTCGCTCTTTGCTATATGCTCAGCTGTCACTTGCTCGTCTGTGACAACTAATTATTTGTAGTTCAGCTCTTTCACTAGCTTCTCCCGGATCAACCTACCTTAGTTATATTCCATTAGCACCCCAGCATGACTTGATTATCTGCGACTTAGCCTCTTATGCTCTGAATTATTTTCCAACCATAATGTATGCTTGCGCGTCTTCCGGTCGCTGTGCGTTTATCCTAAAACCTTCCTTAGCTTCCCTCTGTCGTGAAAGCATAACCCATGTATTCAGCGCAAGCCGCTATTTTGCCTCCCATTTCTAGATGTTCCTTTATCCCTTACCTGCTGTAATGTCTTAGGCCATTTTATCTGCAAGCCTATCACTTTGGCTAGCGGTTCCTGGCTCTCTCCAGCTTGGTACTGTTACCAGCCCACTAGCATGACTTGATTTTCTGCGCGCCGCTGCGGTTAGGCAGCATGCTCCCCTATACTCCGCTACCTTAATTTATACTGGTATTCCAACTATTCGCTGATCATACGTTACTTACTTTTTTAAATAACTGAATAAATAAATAGACTTTTATTCTCGAAAATGCGTGGCACACCATTACAGGCAAGATCACGTTTAGCTAACATACTGTGATCAAAAAGGTACAAAAAGTACATGGTTGGCATAATAGTGAATGTAAGTATATGGGTGTATATAGGTATGTAATTATCTATGAATCTAGGTTGAATTTTTGAATGCGCCGCAGAATTTTTGACTCTTTGTTATCGGCAGGAATGTGAGAACAAGCGACTGATGTCCGTGGGTGGGATGTCCACGGACCAGTGCCTTTAGTTTGTGGCGAGGCACATCCGCCACGTCACAGTGTTGATAAGCAGACATTTGTGGCTGTTTATAGGGAGAACGCTTGCCAGGCGAAAACCCGCCACGTCCTGGAACACTGCCGCCGAACTATTTACTGGAACGGGTTAAACCCGAACCACCCAGCTGACTCGACGAGGAGGTTGTTTGGCTGCTCAACGCAAGGAGTCTGTTGGCTTCCCATTTCTAGATGTTCAGTTATGACTTACTTGCTGCTATGTCTGCTACACTTACCAACGTATGAGTCCAACCTACTCACTGGCTTTCCTGGATCAGCATATCCTAGTACCATTCCAATAGCACCCTAGAGGAACACGTTCCACTACTCGACGCTGCGTTAACATTTGTTCCGCACGTTTGATTTCCTTTAATTGATCCTTATTACTTCACTTTTGTCGATCAATCCTTTCTCATCTAATCAGTACATCCGCTCCTTAACCACTGCTTTGTAGGTGTTCTGCTTCCGTCTCGCAGCAAAGGTTTCGACACTTGCTAATGTAGGAAGGTAACTCTCTCACTGACTCTGCACAGCTCAGTCAGCGATAGAACTATTCTCTTAACACACTCATGCCGTCTTTCTGCCTAGCTCCTGCAAACACTTTTACCCCGCGCTTCAGTCCTATATTTTTGGTGCATTACCACCATTTGATTTTTACTTGTCTCTCGTTGCGAGCTATGTGTATCTCTACCTACTTATTCTGCGCTCCCTATCGAACTAGACTAGATACCAGCTGCTCCTTCATCATTCAAGCGCCGCCGGTCATTGAATACTGCATTCTGTCTTTCCATGCACTAGTTGCATCATAGTAAAACGGTACCTGGAGGGTTGCTTAATATCACAATGTCTTTTACTACTCGTAGATGGTGGCAACCTACCTATATGGCCATTGCTTTTCGTAGAACGTTCCAAAGACACGCAATCATTGTTGCACATTGTACATCATTTGTCTCCACTCGCAACGTCATAACATAGGATTTGAGCAATGTTTGTTTCCACGCCTGTTCTTTCCGGTCATGATTTTTCCTCACTTTCCCTATTCTCCGAGGTCCGGAACTACTTGGGGATCTGGGATTAGACTGAGAAACAGAGGTTTTGCGCGGGACAGGACATAATAACCCACAAGTGCCTACAAAGAACCTGGATGTACACCAAATGGATCCCACTGCATTCACTACCACGACCGCTGTCCAGTAAAGACACCTGGACCTGGTGCTCACATATTCCTAAACGGTATACATAACCTGAAAAATTTAGACACAAAAGCTGACGTTTTGCTCACCTGGACACTCAGAAAGACGACTTGGTTGATGTCCCATTCTCGATTGGCCTCTGCTATTATGGCGGCCCTTACCAGGATACCTGATCAACAAACAGAGGAAAGTGTAAACCATTTGACTGTGGATAACCAACCGTGAAATCAAACGGAAAGTTGCTCTCCAAGCTGAACATTAGTGTACAAACGGATATACAACACTGTTCCAGGACGTGGTGGATTTTCGCCTGGCAAGCGTTCTCCCTAAAAAAGCCACAAATGTCCGGTTAACAACACTGCGCCGTGGCGAATGTGACCCGCCAATGAATATAGTCACTGCCCACAACTATATACTGAAACGTCGAGTAGAATCATAATTCAATCTTTCCTTGACACTTGCAAGAATAAGATACTCCCTGTCTACACGTACCCTTTTCACTACACCTATGGTGCCCTAACTGTTTGCCCACGCACGCTTAACACAATGTATCGTCATTATTGACAACTTTATTCCTCATGATCACTTTACAATTTCCGCAGCCCGTAGCACTTACGGTTTATAGTCGATTACATACATAGCAACGGGTTTGTTGCGAAACTTAATTGCATGTAAATGTTGATCATGCTGGTCTGATGTGCCTCGATAAGCACAAGGGTAAACTATTTATTTATTCAGTTATTTAAGTAGCATAGCGTTTAATTTATTGGCATGGACTGCTGTAAACTGTGCAGGTTCTGCACAGTTTAGAGTTATGCAGTTATGCAGTACTTAATCGCGGGCTTGGTTGTTATGGCTAAGAGGTGATACCGTAATTGTCAAGGGGCGAGACTGAGTACCACACTTGTACGTGATAATAAACTTTTTATTGGTAGAGAAGTTCGTTTTGGATTTAGCGCACCACTTTTCAAGGGCATACAGGTCTGTAAGTATGTTGTGGAGAGTAGTATCTTGATTTGCGCAGTCAAAGTTATAGGCAATCTTGACGTCATCAGCAAACAAATACGCCGACCAGTGTCCAAAATTCTTAATGATTTCTTTTATATAGATAAGGAACAGCAGTGGGCGTTGTTCTCTTCCCTGGATGGCTCCGATGACAACCTCTCTACGGCTAGGTAGATGAGTGCCGATTTGGACAGCCTGAGTTCTGTAAACGAGGTGCGACTTCAACCAAGAGAGCAGCGGGTAGTGTATGCCTTATGCGGACAAGATGGCTGATAACAAATTGTAAGTAAAATAGTCGGAAGCCTCCTGCATACCCAAAAAATAAGTAGGTAGGCCTTCCGTTGGTCGACGGAGTCCGTCATATGGTTCAAGAGCTCAAGCCAACAGGATAGACCCGAGCGACTTTTTCCAAAGGCAATGTGCGACTTGTTTATGCGGTTACATAACGGAAGAAATTTCGTGCTCTTTTTTAACCACTTTTCCATGCTTTTGAAAAGAATGGATGTGTGCTTAATCGGGTGATAGTTAGTCACATTAGTTAAGGGCCCTTTATGGCGGGGTCACTATGGCATACTTTCGGTGAAAATAAACACAATTGGACTGCATTTATAACTTAAGGAAGTTTGGAAAAAGAGATGTCTGGGAAACTTAGTTATAAAAGCACTACGGAGTTACCATGGGCAATTGTCTAGCAGGAGGATTTCACTAGGTTAATTGAGTTTTTGATAACTGTTTTGCAGAAAACAATAGGCTTCAAAGAGTCACTATTGCTTGTTGTAAATTGCGTTGGTGATAACATGCTGGTACTGCCGTTGAACGTAGAGCAGAAAGGAGGGTTAAAAACGTAGCAGGTTACTGACAGGTCTTTGTTTGAGCGCGAAAAGGATGGAGGGCTTTAAGTGACAACGTTACCGCTACGCCCACCGCGGTTAAGCATTTAGATAAATTATTTGATTTTGTTTGCACTAGAAAGCGCATGCCCTTCCATTGACTGGCTTTGCTCGGAATGTTGCAATTCGAGTTTGGTGGAATGGGAGTGTAGTTTTAGGAGATGCGCTATTTTGGGTTATTCTATATGCGCTTGCTAGTTTACCTAATTTCCTAGCATAGCTGCAGTAGACTTGCTGCTTCTTGTTCGTCCATAGCTTGCATGCTGCAATACAATAGCTAGCTAATCTACGCAGTAACTAAACTTTACATTGATCAGTTACGACAACTCTTCAAGGTCACGTGTAAGCAAGAAGCGGTCCCATTAAGCAAGTCATAGTAACGCTACAAATTTCGCCCAATTCAGGACGTAAAACGTTCGGAAACGATATGCTTGCTATCAGGGCAAGAATTCCCTTGAGGGAAGCAAGAGTTCAAGCGTCACCCTACCATGGTCACTGCCCGTCAAACAGTTTATTGTTTTAGCGGTCCTTGCAGATGCCCCGAGAGCAAAGCTAAGATCTAGTATGTTGGGCTTCCTTGTAGGCGTTAAAACATGCTAGCACCAGCCGAGTGTGGTTATGCTAGAGACAAACTGAAGCACCTTAGTTGGTGACGTTTGTTGGTGCCAATCGATATCGGCCCTATTAAAGTCACCGCCAACCAGCTTGCAGTTGGCTGAGTGTAGCGATACGAAGTGAAACATGTCAGAAAGACGGTTGACTTTGGAATCGTTGTGGTGCTGAGAGAGATATACGCGTCAAATAACGAGGCTTTTGTTTACTATTTCAGCGGTAATCCGGGACCGGTCTGAGAGGTTGTCGAGCATAAGCTCGGTAGCAACCTGTGCATTGATCATAGCATGATACTTGTGTTGTACAAGCATTGTGCGAAAGTCATTGGGAGTGCCTGCCAGCGGGTCCGACGGATTAATAACGGACAAAGACGGCGCATCCACTTTCAACACAATGGACATAGTATTGCCTAACCGTTTACTAAACGTTCCTTTAGTTCCGTTGTGGAGTTCCGAGTGATTTCCGAAGCATTTCTGAACATTTTCCGGAGGAGTTCTGAAAGATTCCAGAGTGCATCTGGGCCGGAACATCTTAAGATTATCGTTTGGCTCTTGAGGACAAACGCACGAGTTGAGAACGAGTTTGTGTAGAGGACTTAAGGAAACGAACTTGACGTTAATCATCTGAAAATCGTAAGGTTTTCTGGTTGGATGCTTCATTTCACGTCAGACGTAGAGCATCATGCAAGCTGGTATTTCATGTATGGCAAAGAAAACTGAAATAAAAGTGTTGGTGACGCCATCCTGTGCACCTAAGGCGCATAAATGTATTCTTAGCTAGAGTAGAGCAAGTTTCATTGGAGTCTCACATGGAGTGTTAATGAACTTCGCAATTAGATAATGTTGGCGCCGGGCTCTAACAAATGAAGGCACGTTTGTTAACGGCCAAGGTGAAATGCAACAGAAAGTATCAAAAGAGCGATTGGGAGACTAAGTAATAGTTAGTTATCCTTCAATAATAAAAAGGAATGCACTGCGTAGGTCTATAAATTCTTGCGATAATACAACCTGTGTAGTAAAGTAGTTTACCGGAACCATGGTAACATGTCCCCGGAACTTTTAATGGGAGCAATCGTAGAGAAGTGGGAACCTCTGATGGCACTAACGCGGTTCAATTTGAATTTCTGTGGTGCCAATTGGTACACCCATTTTGCGGAGTAAATGCTTTGCCCTCATAATGCTATGGATAGGTAGCATAAATTAATATAAATCGTTTAGTAGTGCTACATAGATTATGATGTGTAAACATTTTACTGAGGTAAAGTTACTGAAATAAGGAAGGCCGAGATGGTGGCGGAAAATCAACAGATGGGAATGTGCAGAAAATGCGGTCAACAGATATGCCGGTATTTCTGATAATGGAACGCGTTAAAATGTTGCATTTATTGAAACCTCAACTAACCGTGTACTGTAAACAGGAATCACTTTTAAGAATGGTGTAGATATAAGGTTGAGAAAGCTGCACGGAAATTTAGTCGCACAAACAATGCTCACGGAAGATATGAAATGCGAGAATCTGAAGCAAGACAAGTACGTAGTTTATTCCTAATGATGGGAAATACGTAATTAATAGGTTTGAAACTTACTTGGGATGTCTTGAAGGCAACCTGTAAGTCAATATGAATTGGTAAATGGTAAGAATTGCGAAAGGAGTAACGGGGATGACGAGGGCATCTCTACGTGCATAGTTGAGGAAATACGGAATGAAATAACCGAACTTAATACGGAATGTAGGGTAACGGCTATATTATGTTACCGTAATGCCTAGTCTGTAAACGGGTACTGGTAAATGATCATGAGGTGATAAGGATATAATTATTGTTATCGGTGAAAGGGAATACGTAACTGTGCCAACGGTTTGTTGTTAGTTTGAGTATGTTGCTAAGTGTTACGCAAGTAAGGGTCATGTGGAACAGGTTCATATTGCGAGATAAATATCTTAACCGCGTATAAACTGGGGTGATTGTACGCGTGATTCTGAAATGCAAATGTGGTAATTTACACACATATGCCTATTTACGTAAATAAATTTGCAAGCAGCTGCGTTAATGTTCAACGTATCTGTGTATGGATATATTTATATATATATTTATAATTGTAATTCTATATATATATACAGGTATACCTATATATATATATAACCTCTATATGTACCTATATATATGTACACCTCTCTATATATATACCTATATACCTATACCTATATATATATATATGTGTGTGTACCGCTTGATAATAAGCAAATGAAGCTTCTGTTCTCGAGTAGGCGAGGCACTCGTTTACATATATATGTTCAACGTATCTGTGTATGGATGTATTTATATATATATTTATAATTGTAATTCTATATATATACCGGTATACCTATATATATATACCTCTATATGTACTTATATATATATGTATATCTCTCTATATATATACCCATATACCTACACCTATGTGGCGGATGTGACTCGCCACAAACTAAAGTCACTGGCCCGTGGACATTCGGAAAATGCTATCCAATCCACGAAAATCAGTCGCTTATTCTCACATTCCTGACGAAAACAAACAGTCAAAAATTCTGCGGCGCATTCAAAAACACAAGCTACATTCCTATACAATTACATACGTACATACACCCATATACTTACATACACTGTTATGCTAAACACGTCCTTTTGTACAATTTGTTCACACTATGTTAGCTAAGTATGATCATGCCTGTAAAGGTGTGCCTAGCATTGTCGAGAATAAAAATTTATTTATTTATTTATTTATTTATATACCTATATATAGACCTATATATACCTATATATACCTATATATATACCTATACCTATATATATATCTATATATATACCTATACCTATATACCTATACCTATATAGCTATATATATATATATATGTACCGCTTGATAATAAGCAAATGAAGCTTCTGTTCTCGAGGAGGCGAGGCACTCGTTTACAGGTATGTTACTTATGTAGATGAGGGTAAATATATCGGATTAGATAGATAATGTTATGTATGTGTATACGCATATTGATGCAAATGTAGATGTATATACATACGTATATATATATACATATATAAGCTTAAATATCAATATGTACAGATCTTTATTTCTTACATGCATTTACGTATACCTGTACATATGCAAAGAATTACCACCAACGGTACCTGTGACGATGTGCCACTGTATAATCACATAGCTACTGCTGTACGTGTGGGGAGAGGCTCAGGCATTGTGGTGTGCAATTGGGCAAGAATCACCACGGTGATTCATGGCGACGCCGTAATGCTATGATTTGCAAGCACAGGTAGGAGATGTATGCCATGCATCAGTCGACGTCAACCGTGGGCTATCGCGCTGGTTGTCAGTTATGGAACTTAAGGGTGCGTCAAGGCAACTGGGAGAACACCGGGCGCCTCTTAACATAGTACTGAACAACGACGTGTACTATGATCTCTATTACCATGCATCATGATCGCTTCCAAAAAACAAGCAATCTACCCATCGGTTAAAAAGTCAGCAGTCCATTTGACTGCATTACACCGTCCTTGTGATTATAATTGCTGGTGCCGACCGGAGGCATCATTCATGAACGGCATGGCATATACTATGCAGATAGATGAGTACGCGTAAATTAGTTGGTGGAAATAAATTTAAGCGCCTCATAGTGTGGCGGTGATAAACGGTAAAGGTTGGTGAGATAATCTAAGCACGCCACATGTGGAAATGGCATGTTCATGAAAGGTTACTAACCTGTGGTATTGCAAGGAGTTTCGTTGACTTCGATGTATGCACTGTGGCACGAAGGGTATCGGCGACACTGCAGACATCGGATGTTTAAACCATTCACAAATATTCCCGACCTCATGGGTGAGCTGCTTCATGGCTCGTTACCCACGAATCGAGAGCACTGAGAAATGGTTTGTGGATCCGTGAAACACGTGGGGTACCATGATTGTGGAATCGCCTCAATAGGTACCTGCAATGCAAAGACGCATTAAGTGTATTGGCAGATTGATGTCGATGACTAGCAACGGTGCGCACGTGATGAATTTGATGAGATGGTGTGCTAGATCGGGAATACAGGCATATGGATACAATGAAATGGTTTATAAGAGGAAGGTGACAACACGGATACCAGGAGACCCGTGTGAGGTATATAATGTGTATGAAATCCGCCTTATTGGTTCTCGTAGCATTTACTAACGACTTGTGCTGCGTAACCCTACATGTGACAGTGATTTGGCGCCGCTGCCATAGATAGGAAGGTTATGGAAACCGATTGCAGTTTTGCATTTACGGTTCCTGATGTTCTCATCCTTAGACGATATTCGTACAACTTCCATCGTTGGCGTTCCATCATCGTGGTGGCAAGTTTCGGAATCTGTTCTATACACATGATGTCACTGCGGAGGTATGGTGACGAGGCCTGACCGCGACACTGCATATGTGGCTAAGCCGCTGCTTTATATAACGGAAAGAATGCATCCGCCTCAGTGTTGCTCAGCGCCCTCCTAAAATTAACTAACGCATGTGTCCGTTATTGGCGGCATGGAATGGAAATGGGAATGGAAATTGCTCCCTATGAAGTAAGTTGGTTAGCAACGAATACGCGATAAGGAAAAAATGTACGCAAGTTACTTAAAAATGCTACAAACGCAACAAAGTTACCGAACATATGCCCAAATAATGTAAGCAACGTGGCCAGTTAATAGAAGAGTATTCAGGTAGACAGAACAAGCCAAGTAAAGTGGAATGAAATTTAGCCAGCTTAAAAAGACCTAGTTTAAGTGTAAGTTGGTTTAGCCCAACTGCGGTGAAGAAGCATCCAGAATGCAACAACAGCCTCAGCGGTTGACATACCGTCCTGTGAAAAAGCCATCAGAAGAGGGAAATAATAAGGCTAATCGCGACGGAAACAACGATACAGCTTAACGTTAAACGTGAGAAGCCGCGGTGGACGTTAATGGTTCCTTACATAGGCGAAACAGCTGTTAGGAACGTGACGGACGTTTGGACCATTCAGAAATATTCACCGCTAGGTGAGTGAGCGTGTATCTAGCTCTGAATCCACCAAGAGTGAACACTGAGAAATGGTTTCCGAAGGCTCATCAGAGGCCACGTCTACAATACGAAATGAATATGAACCGGACATTCGATAAAAGAGCACGTGAGGCAGTATAATGATGTAATGTTGTTAAAAAGAAATGTGACATGGAAACATGTGGTGATATACACCGTGATGAACATACCCATGTATTTGTGCATTACTCCGGAGACTAAGAGACAGTCGGAGTAGTGGTGCATGCCATGAGGATATGCGCCGGTTATGAAAACAACGTGTTACAGATTATTAAACCAACCTGACGTCCGAAGAAGTATTTCGGCAGTGGCACATGTAAATTGGAAGCATACCAGCAGTGGCTGATTACTGAAGTAAGCTCCAGGGATGGACAGCGGTTCTGAAAGACAAAAGGTGAACAAGCAATGCACTTACCAGAGGTGTAACGGAGTATATACGCGGCAGCACGTTACATTCACGGAAAGTAGTAGTGACGCATCATTCCAGTAATCATCACAGAGAGGCGTTGTAAAAGGCATCTATTAATATCCCATACCGTTACGGGATATGCTACGGAATAGATGGGTGCGGAATATATGATGTGGTCGCGGGCCCCCACCCCCCAGCACCCACCGCCCAGCCCCCAGCCACAGCCCAGACAGAGACCCCGCAGCAACAAGACAGCCACCTCAGACACCCACGACCAGCCCAGCCCCCCCCCGTCCCCACCCAGGCAGCACCCAGCCACTGCCCCACCCCCCCCAGCAGAGGACCCACACCCCAGCCCCCCCCAGGAGCAGTCCACCCCCCACCACGAGCAGCTTACCTCAGACCCAGCAGCCGCCAGGCTCGCCCCCTCCAGACCCAGCCCCCCCAAAGCCACAGCCTACAGCAGCAGACGCCCCCCCAGCCCTCACACCTCCCAGTCCGACAGACCAGCCCAGCAGAGAGCTCCAGAGCACAGAACACCCTCCCCCTCCTCACCCAGGTCCCACCCAGAGCAGTCCCCCACACAGACACCAGACAGGCAGGCCCCCCCCAGCCTGCCCAGCCGCGCACCAGACCAGCGCAGACAGCCCCCCCCCTTCCAACCCCAGGCTGCGCCTACCTCCCAGACCCCCCCAGAAGCTAGACCAGCTGCCCCCAGGCCCCCCCCACCACCAGCAGCCAGAGCCCAGCCCCCCAGAGCACAATCAACCCAGCAAGCCAGAGCCGTCAGCCAGCCAGTACACCCATTCCCCACTTGCCCAGCCAGCAGCACTCAAGCCCCAGAGACCCAGAGCCCAGAGGGCCCAGCCCAGCCACCCACTCCAGAGCCCTCTGATGTCCCAGCCCACCCTCCCAGACCAGACAGACAGCCCAGAAACTCACCCCCCCCCCAGCCCCTCCTCCCCCCCTCCAGGGCCAGACAGGCCACAGCTCCCAGCAGCATCAGTGCTCAGCAGCCCCCAGAGCCAGCAGCACTATCCCCCAGAGCAGCCCACCCCCCAGATCACCAGGCACGCAAAGTCGAGTCAGCCCACACGCGCCCCCCCCAGGGCAGCAGAGCCAAGTCTCCCGCAGCTCCCACACCCCAGAGCAGCCCTCCCTCAGCAGCCCGCCATCAACAGAGACAGAGCCCCCCCCAGACCCCCCACCCCCCAGTGGCAGAGCCCACCCAGATGGAGCCCAGACAGACACACACCCAGCCCCCAGAGCCAGACCCCCCACCTCCAGACCCCCCCGTCACCCCCCCACTAGCAGTCACCCCCCCCCAGACTCAGACACCCCAGCCACACAGAACCCACCCCCCCCAGCAGGCAGCTCACCCCAGGCAGCAGCACCCCCCAGGCCAGCCAGAGCCCAGCCCCCCCCCCCGCCAGCCCTACTCCACCCAGCCCCCCCCTCCCAACAGAAGAACCCCCCAGCAGCAGCCCAGTACGCAGACCCACCCCACAGTCCAGTCACCCATCCGCACCCCACAGGCACAGACCCCCAGCCCTCGTCATCTCAGCCCCCCCTACCTCAGTCCACCTCCCCCCCTCCAGAGCCCCTGCAGACAGATCAGAGCCCCCCCCCTCACGAAGCAGCTCCAGCCCAGACCACAGCCCCAGTACCCAGCCCAGAGCAGTACGCCAGCCACCAGCAAGCAGAGCACCCACAGCCCACCCTCACCCCCAGCCCAGACAGATCAGCACCCCCCCGACCACAGCGAAGAGCAGTGCCAGCCTCCCCCCGCGCAGCAGCCCCCCCCAAGCCCAGACGCACAGATCCATCCCCATCCTGACCCAGCCGATCCCACCAGACCGCAGCAGCAACCAGAGCAAGCCCCAGCCATCCCCCCCCCCCTCCAGCCCCCCCCCCGCCCCTCCCCCCCCCACTCACTCTTCCCCCCCCCCGACCACCACTCCCCCCCCAGCCCCCAGACCCCAGCCCCCACACTCCCCCGTCCGCCCCCCCCCCCTCCCCCACACCCCCCCACCCTCTCCACACCCCCCCCTCGACCCCCCCACCGCTGCCGCCCCCCCCCCTACCCCCCCACCGCAGCTCTCTCCCCACCCCACCCCCAAATCTCACCTCACCCCACCCCAGCCAGCCCACAGCCAGACCTCCCGCACACCTAAGCTCCCCCTCCACTCGCTCCCCATTTCCCACTCAACCAGGACCCCTACACCCCCTACTCAGCCACACTCCACCAGACACCCCATACGCCCAGCCCGCCACCACTTTCCATCCCCCCAGTCAGCTAATCCCCAGCCCCCCCACCCCCCAGTACAGACCTCCAACCAGACCCAGCCCCAGAGCCAGCCCTCAGTCAGAGCTCACCCAGCCAGCCACCACTTGCCCAGACCACAGACTTTCCAGGCCAACAGCCCCTGTAAAACCCTCAGCGCTCCAGGCCCCCATGACACTACAGCCACCGAGCCAAACCCAAATGACCCCCCCGCGCAGCAGCTCAGGACCTGACCCTCGCCCACCCTAGGCCCAGGTGAGAACAGCTCACCCAGGCAAGCTAACTCTTACACAGCCGACGCAGCATTAAGATACCTGCACACAGTGCAGCTAGACTTTCATGTCGTCCAGGGTCGTCCACCAACCAGCCAAAAGAGCATGATTGCTGCCCTCCCAACTCTCATACATTCTCGCCACACAGACTGTGAGT
>OX104071.1:2038509-2132733 GCA_944474145.2 Dicrocoelium dendriticum
CAATTTGTACCACGGAACCTACCGAAACCAAACCAGTTTTTCCGACTTCCAATCACACAGTACCTGGTAAATACAAGTTAAGTGTGAACGGATGAGTTATGGAGCAAATAAGTGTTACGGCAGTTGCTTCATATATGCAAAGGTTATGTTGTCGTGAAGCAACTGGTAAAAGTAAATTACTTCCTTGGATATGGGATGTTAGGTGGTGCATGGGCTACCAATCTGTAAGCAGTGACACGTACGGCGTGTCAAATACCACAGTGTAGAAGGAAGAGGTGACCGAACCCAACGTATATTGTGCAGGCTACAAAAATAGGGAGCGAATCAACCAGTGCGAGAAAAGTGCAGCAAGGTACTCACCAAAATGATATTTTGTCAACGGATGTGCAGACAGTAAAAAAGTGGACGTTTCGAAGGTTAAAACAACCGTAAAATCTAAGGTTGCACGATACTGAAAGCGCATGTTTAGCGGTATACTACAAGGGCCTCCCCCCCAGAAGGCTGAAAGATGGAAGCCTTCGATGGAGCTGTTAGTGGGGCAAAACGGAAGGTGAGGATGGGTGCAAATAGTTGCATTGGCTTGAGTATGGGCTCCCAAGACGGGGTGTGTAGCGGATTTCGCTAGGTTCTTGCCTTTGTTAATGGTTATTTATGATGATCGTGTGGACCGGAGTGCATCATCGTTGGGCCGTCAGGGCGGGCTGGTCAGACCGCAAAAAACCTAGCTATTCCAGAAAGAAGAAAAACAAGACCTTCCCTTTGCTGCAGACCCGACGTTGCGCTAGAGTATCACACCCCCACTGCACTTTAGTCCACAGTCCTCGTCCCACGAGGAAATCCTCGTTCCTCGAAGAAATCCGGCGTCCTCGTCGGGAACGCCAAGGCGGCGTTTGGGGACCAATCATTTTGTAGGTGTCTGCGGCCGAGGGCGACTGCCTGTTACTTGGGTCTGCTGGCGGGTCACTCGAGGGTTGCTTAGGCCGTTCCGGCGGTTGAGTTTCTTGAAGGTAGAACTCAAAGGGGGCGGGCAAGGGTCAGGGAAGTCTCTTGATGCCGGAGAGGTAACATGGCATGCATGAAAAGCAAGTACGCTTTTTAAGTTTTCAAAATGTTTTGGGTTTTTTGTCGATTTTGCAGGACGTTTGTAAACAAGACTCATGCTAACCACCAATGGCGAAAATGGCGTGTCAATGGAAATAGCAAACGTTTACAAACTCTGAAAAACGGACCGGACGGTAGGCCTGTCTACCGGGTCGGTCGGTTGCTGAGGTTGAGGTAGGGTGAGGGTCAAGAGGAACAAAAGGTTTCGGGTTATCCATTGCTCGAGAAGTCACCGTAGGTGCAGGTGCTTGTGCGAAAGCATCAGGATGAGTTGCAAATGGCTCGTCAAAGAAAGCCATTTTGAAGCGGTCGATGGACACCGTTGGTTGGTGAACATTCTGATCTAAATTAAAATGTTTCGGAGCCCGTTGCAAAACGTTGAATGGACTAGTGTAGGGGGGCTGGAGAGGGCGCCGCGCTGCTTCGGTGCGGATGATGACCTGCGTGTAGGTAGAGAGTCTACTGTGCAGTTGCACATGGCTAGTCTGTTCACGGGGCGGGTCGGGCGCAGTGAACGCATGCGTTGAGCTAGGGGACGCAAAGTTAGGCGGAGGCATACCCGACGGTGCGGGAGAGGAAGCGAATGCTCCTGGCGATTTTAGCGTTGTGCCGTAAACCAGCTCTGCTGGGGCACATTGCAAGTAAGTTTTGATGCTGCCGCAAATGTCTAAGAGCACCAGCGAAAGGTTTTCGCTCCAGCTAGGTTCGGAGGAGGAGCACAGAGAGGCTTTAAGCTGTCTATGGAACCGTTCGACTAACCCGTTGGCAGCTTGGTGATACACTGTTATGTGGATGAATCGGCAACCTGAAAGGTTGCAGAACGTATCGAATTATGAAGATGCGAAGGGCGTTCCTCGGTCTGTTGTAATGGTGGATAGCATCCGTAGCGCGAACCCCAACGATCTAAGAAGGCCCGGACAACAGCCTCAGCTGTGCGGTCTCTTAGGGAAATGGCTTCTGGCCACCTGGTGAAGCGGTCGACACATGTAAGAATGTATACGAATCGCGTGACGGAGGCAAGCTACCTACTAAGTCTAGGTGCGCATGCGAGAACCGAGAGTGCGGGGAAGGAAATTAACCAAGAGGACTTCGGATGTGACGATGTAGTTTGGAGCGCTGGCATTGAAAGCAGGCGCGAGCCCTGGTACGAAAATCTTTGTTTACTCGTTTACAAACGAAATGTTCAGTGACCAGTTTCAAAATGCAATGATACCGGGATGTGATAGTGAGTGCAGTGCTTCAAAGGCTATGCGTCGGAAGGAGATGGGCACTAGGGGTCTAGGACAACCTGTGGACGTATCACAGAGAATGGTTCCTTCCGTGGTTTGGAGAGGAACATGTTGCATATGAAACGAAATGGACTGCAGAATGCTTTGTATGTCTTCGTCTTGAGTCCAAGCCGATGTCATAGTGGAGAGGTCAACGGTAGGCAACGACTAGAGAGTGATATTGTGGCGTGAGCGAGCCTCGCCGATGGGATCGCCGATTCCTAAGACATGAAGTACGTCAGCAGTGAACTGCTTGACAAAGTCTAGGTGTCTTGTTTCCCGTGGTGAATATTAGTCGCACGCAGAGTTGAAGGCAAATATGAGGGGCTTGTGGTCAGTGTGGACCGTGAAAGCGCTGCCTTCGAGTGTGTGCCGGAAGTGACGAATGGCTAGGTAAATGGTGAGCAGTTCTCTGTCAAGCGTGCTGTAGCGAGATTCCGCTGGCTGCAGGGACTTGGAGAAAAACCCAAGGGGTTGCCATGACCCACCAACGTGTTGTTGGAGGACGGCTCCTACCGCGACGCCTGAGGCATCAGTCGTAACAAATAAAAAATAAATAGTTTATTCTCGTCATTGCGAGGCACACCCTCAATGGCGTGCTCATAGCAATACAGACATGTATGATCGGTAATTGCACAAATTAGTACATTTTGGCAAATAGCATAGGAATTTATGCTTGTGTTGAAATGTAAAAGTATGTTTAACTGTGTATTTGGAAGGAGCCATGTTGTGTGAGTAGGTAAATGTGACTCAGTGTGTGTTTTTGTTCATTGTGCTCGTCAGCAAAGTGGGGAGTCAATGGAACTTTTTGAATCAGATGACGTCCGTGATGTGTGAATGCTCCTCAGGAAAAGGGAAGAGGCAGTGACTTTATTTAGTGGCGAGTCATATCCGCCACGTCACAGTATTGGTAAACGGATATCTGTGGTTTTTTATAGGGAGAGCGCTTGCCAGTCGAAATCCCACCACATCCTGGAACACTGCAGCCGAACAATTTGCTGGAACGGGATTTACCCGAACCACCCAGCTGGCACGACGAGGAGGTTGTTCGGCTAGTCAGCATTCTATTCGGAATGGGCGAGGAGGGCTATGTTGGAGATAGCATCCTTGAGCTCGGCGAAGGCTGCCTTGCTGCGCCATAGAAAGCGAAGTTACGTTCATTTCCTCTGAATAAGTTAGTCAGTGGCTGCATGAGCTGAGCACAGTGCGGAATGAAGCGTCGATAGTAGTTTACCAAACCACAAAATCGACGGAAGCGCTTAAACGAAGTCGGGGCTAGGAACTCCTTGATTGCCTGGATCTTATCAGGAAGGACTTCGATACCAGACGATGAAACGAGGTGGCCTAGGAATTCTACCTTTGACTTGCCGAGTTCGCGCCTAGTCGGGTTGACTGTGACACCGTTTTGGGTCAAGCGCTGGAAGAGATTACGAATATGCTCGAAGTGTTCTTGTTCCGATGAACTGGCTAATAAATATCATCAAGGTAAGAGTAAGCGAAGTCTAGGCCACGTGTGACATCATGGATGAAAGGTTTGTGCGACGTTGCATAGTCCAAATGGCATTCTTAAAAATTCAAAAAAGCTGAAAAAAGTGATAACAGCTGTTTTAGGGATGTCATTTTCCTCTACAAGTAGTTGGGGATAGGAGCGAACCAAATCGATTTTTCTGAAGGTCGTCTTACCTGTGAGGCATGCTTCCCACTGCCTTGTGGGTCAGGTTATTGAGCCATATGTTCCGGGCGGGGTCCCTCAAGCAAACTTCCGAAGCACAACGACCACCTCGCATGCGTTTGCCTACTAATGCAAGCGTATGCCTGCGTGCACTGCACTCAGCCTCGGGTGCTGGAACGTGCGCACACTACTGGACCGGAAATCCAGCAAGCACCCGGAGCGGGGCACTGCACTTGTCGCGATAGAACTGGCGCGCTACAATATCAATTTGCGGCGCTCAGTGAAACCCCGCTCGCTGAGCAAAGTAAGTGGCATGGAGCAGGTGCTGGCTACACCTTATACTGGGTGGACAACGCCGCCTCAGCAACACGTGATCATTGGATCGGATTTGAAATATCCGATCGTCTTCATGGCCAGCTGGTGGGTGAACCAACAGGAAGCAGTGTTCGACTGACGACTGTTCGCCTACGACTCGGAAGAGGTAAGTTTGCCACCTTTAGAAGCACATACGGTCCGACCATGTGTTATCCTGTTGACACGCGTGCTCAATTCTACACTCAGCTACCTCTGTGATGCGGTCTGTGCCGAGGAGCTGCCGACTAGTTCTGCTGGGTGATTTCACCGCGAGCGTTGGGTGTTATCCATCGGTGTGGACAGATGTTATCGGTTCGCATGGCATTGATTCAGCGAATGCGAACGGTAACAGGCTGCCCTCATTGTATTCCACTTACGGCCTGACAATCACGAACACTCGGTTTGCACTGAGTGCGAGTGATATAGCAAATCTGGCACACCCACAAAGTGGTCAAGCACACCTGCTGGACTATGTCATCATACGTCAGCGTGATATGAGTGAAGTGTGCATGACACATGTAATGCGTGGAGCTGAGTGTGGCACTGATCACAAATTGTTGATTATCAAACTGTACATATATTTTCGTAAATCGATGTATTGCACACCCGCCGTGAATCGGCGTAAATTTAACGTCCTCTCCCTCGGTACTGGGGCGAAGCGTACTGAGCTGGAGAAGGCGATGGCTGCACGCCTGTGTGGTGATGTGGACTGCATTGTCACAGTGGGCGAGCTGTGGCACCATATTCGCGAACATGTGACAGCTGCTGCCGTGGAGACCATCGGGCGCGCAAACTGTAAGCGGCCTGCTTGGTTTGATGACAACAAAGGTGACGATTGGGGCATTGGTGTCAGAGAAGCATGCAGCATTTGCTGCACATGTGGCAGACACCGGTGACTTGGGAAAGAAGGGTCAATATCGCAAATTTCGGCGGCGACTGACCCGAGCGCTCCGCCGCATTAAAATTGCGTGGTGGACGGAGAAGGCGAAGCAGATGGAACGATACGCCGAACGCCACCAACACCAGGAATACTTTGACTTCTTGATGGCTGTGTATAGACCGAGATTGGAGCAGCTAAGGACGCTGATCGATGGTAGTTCAGGCGCTACCTGCTCACAGACTGCAGACATAATGCAAACCTGGCGAAAACACTTTGACTGTCTCTTGAACAACCGTTCAGAGCTCGACTGGCCTACATTGAACGACCTCGAGCAGCACGATGTGAAAACGAGTCTGGCGGACACGCCGACACTGGATAAGACGTAGTGAGCACTTGCTTAGCTGCGAAACGGCAACTGTGCCGGGGCCGACGGGATCCCGCCTGAAGTATTGAAACACGGAGGACCCGCGTTGTTGACTGCGCTGCACCACTTGGTGCAACGCGTATGGATTGAGACGGAGGTGCCTCCTGAGCTGAAGGATGCCCTTGTGCTACCACTGTACAAGGGCAAAGGGAGCAAGCAACGTTGCACCAATTATCTTGGCATCAACTTGCTGAGTTGTGTGGGCAAGGTGAGTGCCTCAATCCTGCTCGATCGCCTCGTCAGTCAGGTTGTGGAACCGAACGTGGCGGAAGAGCAGCGTGGATTCCGTTCGGGTCGCAGCACTATAGGTATGGTGTTTGCGGCTCGTCAGTTGCAGAAGAAGTGCAGCGAACGACACCAGCCATTGTACTCGCATTTTGTTGATTTCACCAAGGCATTTGATACGGTGAACTGCGAGGCATTGTGGCTGGTGTTGGGTAAGTTTGGTTGCCCGCGTAAGTTTGTAAGTTTACTTGAATGTCTGCACAGTGGGATGCGAGCGAGGGTGCAGCTGAGTGGAGAGACCTCGGATGACTTTGCAGTTGCCACTGGTGTGGAGCAATGCTGTGTCCTAGCTCCTGCCCTGTTTAATACATAGTTTCATGCAATGTTGTCTTGTGCTTTTATGCAGCTTGTGCTTACGGTGTTCGTGGGGAGCACCGTATTGATGGTGGGTTGCTGAACATCCGTCATTTCGGTGCGAGAATTCTAGTCTGTGAGACAACTATCTGTACGTTGATGTTTGCTGACGGCTGTGCGTTGTTTTCACAAAGCGCGGATAAGTTGCAGCACATGACTAGTGTTCGGGCTTCGACAGCGGCCAAATTCGGGCTCACCATCAATACAAGCAAAATTGTCAGTCTCTTTCAGCCTTCACCGGAGGTGCAAGCTTCAATATTGCCGCGAATCAGCATTGGTGCCGAAGTATTGGAAACCAAGTCCCGCTTCTGTTACCGTGGGAGTCTAATGTCGACTGACCAGCAGCTACATATGGAGCTGCGTATTCGCGTGTCGTAGGCAGAGGCGGTATTCGGGAAGCTTAAGTACCGAGTGTGGAACAACCATCGGCTTACCATTGGCACGAAGCTGATGGTGTACAAATCCATGGTGCTGTCCGTTCTTCTATGCGGCAGTGAAACGTGGACGATGTACCGGCGGGATGTGCGATATCTCGAACGGTTCCATCAGCAGTGTCTGCGACGAATTTTGCGCATCAGTTGGGGCGACAGAGTTGCTGATACGGAAGTGTTGCGACAAAGTGGGACGTATGCAGTGGACTGCATACGTTTACGGAGACACCTGATGTGGCTCGGTTAATTGTGGCGTATGGATTTAACGCGCATAGCAAAACAACACTTATACGGTCAGCTGAGTATTGGGAAGCGGCATGCGTGGAAACCAAAGTTACGTTACCAGGACAGGATCAAAGTGAGCCCCTCACGTTCTAACCTTGATTGCGGGTCATGGGAATCGGAGTCGGTTGGTCGGGGTGCATAGCGTGCATGATTAGTGAAGAGTAGTAGGGGGAGTTGAATGGTATAGGTATAGTACGCAGATCAAACTGCTTATAATGCCATAAGTTAATTGGTGGCTTAAGTTTGGTGAGCTCGTCGCTTGGTGTGGGGGCTACCCTGTCCTCTGCACGGCAGTAACGTGTAAGTCAGTGAATAGTGAGCGGCGCTATTTCACATCTATTAACTTATTCACGATGGACGTTGCCGTTCCCCGTAGCTCAGTGGTCTCAACCACGGACTGGCAACAGTCGAGTTGCGGGTTCGAGCCCTACCAGGGGTCCGATGGAATGCGCACTGCTGCTGATTCCCGAAAGGATGAAACGCGCGTACAGTGCTTTTCCGGGCGTGTGGCGGCTGTCTGAGTGAGCCTAGATGTGACGAATTCCTACCTATACCACTCAACTCCCCTACTACTCTTCTCTAATAAATAATTTAGACAATTTAATGGCGGTTCCAAGTAAGTGCGTTTTGCTTGCTGAGTACCTTACCTCCTATGCGATTTAAAGTTGGAGGTATGTTGTCATAGCGGAAAGCCTGGACATATACATGTCAATTTATAATTTCAATATTAGTGATAGCCTGTTTGTCATGCGCTGCATATGCATGTTGATAACGTTAGTGCACGTCTATGCAGCGATACCTCGTCGAAGCTGGCTACAAGGGTCTGTAGATTTCGGTTGTTTTGGTCTGTGTGTATGCCCTGTTGTCCTAGAAAAGATGGTATGACACTCGCATAAAAAAGCCTTACAACGACTGTGGTTCAGCTGATGGCGATGTGGTTATGTTATCTAGAATCATCGCGATGGTGTTCCTATGTGTATAGTTTATCCCCTTTTTACGGAGACCGTTATCCCAATTACATTTCACCATGGCATATATCCTCGGCTTTCAAAGTACGTTGGCGTTGCGTGTTTGGAACTCCGCGTGGGAACATTGTAAACCACATATGTGTGGTATATAATCACCGGGTTACTGTGATGGGCGGTGTGGTTTAACGGTGGCGGTGGAATGAGTAAGCGGATGCCGCCAACCAAATCCGACTGAATGAAAACCCGTAAATGGCTGGAAAGTAACGCTTACGTATGTGCTAATCGAACTTCATGTTGGAAGAAGGAATGAGGCAAGAGATAGGCGGTGGATCGATGGAGTTGTACGTGTAAGGTATTCTTGTGCAGATGTGCAAATGTCGCCCAGTTTTTAGTATCTAAGTTATGGTACTTTTTACCTACACATTTGTGTTATGCGTATGTCGGTAAAATAATGGATAACATTTTTGTACATGTAAATAACCGACTGTCTGTCCACTGGCATGCATAGGCAATGGAAGGAGGTTGCATGTGTAAGAGGATGGTGAGGAAAACGGTACGTAAACTAATCACTGCATCGTCGCTCAGTCCCAATCAAATTGTTCACGCGTACGCTGCGGACGAATGCAAAGCGTCACGTAGGCACAGCGGAACACTGAGTCTTGGGGTATAGGTGCTTTCGCTAGGTGTAGGCATGCACAAATACGCTAAATGATTGGAGGGGACATGGTACCCCGTAAAGTATGAGACAAGTACGGGGAGAACTGGTGGCTGTTGTACATAGGGCTTCATGACCTGCAAACCTACCTGCGAGAGGCCGAAATATCTATTAGTTGAAGTGATGGTTTCGCTATAACAAAGGTAGCTGGAAAGGTGGATACGTATGTCACATGGAAAGGGAGGACGAGGTGATGGACGTTTATACCACTACTAATAACCGCGTCATTATGATTAGCGTTTCCATGGACGCACTCTACCCGCAATGCGTGGACGCTAAAAAAAACTAGTGGGTTCTTAAGAGGCCCATTTTCGCGTTCCTTTGAGGTAAGCCCTAAGGAGGGCAAACATAGCGTTCCGTTGGTTGATGTCATGGAAGCGGATGGTGCAGCTGAAAATGATGATGCTGCGCAGCCTTAGAGAATATCAATATACACGTACGTATGTACGCATGCTTACCAGACGGTAGTTTAATACCCTTCACGGTCGGCGCATGTTGCAGATGGGACTACGGTCACTGAGGCAAGGAAGCATGAGGCACTAGAAACGTATTCGACACACGGATACGCTTACACCTGGTGTATGCGGAGAACGGGCGGGTTAGGCGCTGAACTGAGGTGCAAATGCATGAGCAGCAAACAGAATCTATGAAGTGAAAAGAAACAGAGAAGCAATATCCACCTACCGAAAGATTATGGCGGCTGCGGACATCTGCGCGTCAGTTAGCAATGAGGATCTTTGTCACAGTCAAACAGAAGGATAACGGTTGCAGGGCACCAAAGGCGAACAAGCAGTCGGTTGCGTTCTAGTCTATGGAGGGAAAGGTTATAGGGAAGTCACGCAAGCTGACCTGTGAGTCTGGCCAGATATAGGAATGGCGGAGGACACATGGCTGACGTTGCTCACATAGCAACGGAGGAGAATTGTTGAAGGTTACAAAGATGCTAATGTATGGAGAACATGCACAAGCTATGAAATGAAAAGTTACGGAGAAGCCATATCTACCTACGAAAAATTCATGCAGCCGAGGCAATGTGTGCATTAGTTAACAGTGAGGACCTCCGTCACAGGCAAAATGGAGGGTAAGGTTGGCGGTGTACAAGCGGCGAACTGGCAATTGCTAGCGTTTCAGTCTATGGAGGGCAAGGTAGCAGGAAAGCCAGGAAAGCTGACCTGTAAGTCTGGCCAGATATTGGAATGGCGGAGGACACATGGATGACATGACTTCCATAGCAACGGAGGACAGATGTGGCATGTTACGGAGGTGCGAATCGATGTAAAACATGTGTACGCTATGAAAGGAAAAGTAAACGGAGAACCTATATTTACCTGCTGAAAGTTCATGACGGCTGAGGAAACTGGTGGCAGAAGCTACCAGTGATGACATCCGCCACACGCGAACAGGTGGAAAACGGTAGCAGTAGACAAGCGGCGAACAGGCAGTCGGTTGCGTTCCAGTCTATTGAAGGAAAGGTAGAAGAAAAGTCACGCAAACTGAGCCTGGCGAGATATAGGAATGGCGGAAGACATATGGCTGACGTTGCTCGCATAGCAACAGAACACAACCGTTGCCGTTTTTCGTCTCAGGGGAGTTCTGTATCGTACCAAGCCGGAAGTCTTTCACACCTTGTGCAAAGGTTTGGTCGGACCACATCTGGAAAACTTCTTTCATGCACGGCACCATACCTACAGAAAGGTATTACTTGCATTGAGAATATGCAAAGACTAGCCACTCGAATAATACGTCAACGTGGATTATCATGTGAAGCTGGTTTGGGTAACTTGGATTTGCTTTCAATAAAAAGACAGATGGAAGTGACGTAACGGAGACGTTCAACATCATGAAGTGTATCAGTGGTCTCAGGCCCCGCCTCACGCCGCGTACGAAGTACCCGGCTGGACAGTAGTAGACAGGTCAACCGGCAAAGCCAGGAAAGTAGTAGGACGAGTCCTGGTGTTGTCGAGGCCACGAGTGACGAGAGACGACAGTGGAATCAGCTTGTCAAAAGGCTTTAACCGTCGGACAGAACACTCTGTGAAGCACTGCAGTCTTGTTTAGTTATCCCCTTCATTTTCGGCCATTGGTCGCTCTTCCTGCTAGGCCAGTAGGTTAGACAAGCCCTCATCCTCAGTTGTCGAAGTTGAGATCAGACTTAAAATTGAATAAAGAGACAAGAGCAATGTACAAGAAGGGCAGTCGGACAGAGGGGCTTACCACAGTGGTATTAGCGTACCGCCAGTTGTGAGAAAATCACGCCTCGATTCTCTTTCGTCGCCTTACTGTGGAACGGGAATGTCTGACTAGGGCAGGGCAGGCCGGTTTGCGCCAGAATGTGTCTGTATAGACCGTGCATTCACTGCCCCAGATGCTACAGCAGCGCCACATAATCCGCAGACCGACAATAACCGTGTTCCTAGAGGTGTATTAGCAAAGCACCTATATTGGCATCTGCAGCAGCAACCAAAAGCACATAGTAACGTATGCGGGCACACGTATTGCAAAGACCAGAGCTGCCTTCATGAACACGCGTTAGTCCTGCCAACATAAGGTAATTTCCCTTCGTTTGAAAGGCCGTGTATACAAGGCCGCAGTGACGGTCGTTCTGCATTATGGTAGTCGGATATGGCCCCTTCCGTCTGAAGACCTGGGGGGCCTACAAGTCAGTGATCACTGTTGTCTGGGAAGCATTGCTGGTGTCCGATGCAACAACTTGTCCTTAACGAGGATGTGCGTAGCACGTGCTACGTAATGATAATCACGCTGCAGCTGCCGGTTCTCATTCTCCACACTGTTGGTTGTGAAGCAACCAAATGTGCACACCGTTCGCAATCGATGCGTCGCTCATGAGGACGAATAGGGTAACCAAGTGCGCAGGAAGTACTCATAGCATTCTGCATTTCGCATCTATATAGCACGCATTAGTTTAACGCAATATTCCGCATCTCTGGTATATATCAATTTATGCAACCACCGCCGTAGAAGTGTTCTATCCTCCGGTGATGCATCATGCAGGTCTGAGCAACGTCTAGCCATTTGGCGCACTGCCTGAAGTCGACAAAATACCAGATGCGCCTGGTGGTACAGAGGTTGAAACGCACCCACTTGAGCAGCACATTTATCCATGACTATCGTCCGTGCCCGGGATGTGGCAGGAATCATTCCAAGCATCGCTTCCACCGCTTCCTTGTACCCGTCCGATGTTTTATTCGGCAATAAAGCGTAGAGAAAGACACCGCAACGACAGTTACGTCCACCAACTTACAGCGCCACAGGATGTACCTCCCGCAGTTGCTTTGGTGCGTTGCGTCCGCCAGCAGCAACCTCACAGTACCGCTGCAACAAGCCTTCCACGCATGATGGAGCAAAATACACCGACCTTATTTGATCATCAATCCTATTCACCCGACACTTCCCATGCGGTTCCAAAAAACGAACCACCTGAAACCCCTCTCTGTCTGTTTTACGCATGTGTCGCCGCCTCATGTAACACAAGTACCCCTTCGTCATCCGTCGGGCATAGGTCCTCCACACATAAGTCAGTATTGCACGGTTTCCTCCCAATTCCACACTGTTCCATCAAATGTCGAATGTACACAACGAAGTTGCACATACCGGTACGAAAAGACTTTAGTGATCTTCCTACTATTTTGTTCAAGTGTAAGTGAAGTTGGGATTGTAAGGATAGGAGAATCCCGTGAGCACTTCATCCTGAAGGATCGTTAAGCCATGAATTTATGATGTGCTCAAATAATGTAGGATCAAAAACGGAACACCCGTTTCGCACCCTGGCCGACCAGTAAATGCCCACATTCAGGAGAGACGAAAGGGTATTCTGGTAGTCTCTAGCCGGAGTACAACTGAAGAGCACACAAACATAATCAATAGGACGCAGTGGAGGTCATTAAATTATGTCAGCAAGAAAATCGAGTGCCTCAGCAAATGCAAAATCAAAGATAGACGGTTATTAGGCGTCCATTTACCTAGCGTGGATGTCCACGAACTAATGCAGACACTTGAAGCGGAAGCTCAAGCAGACCAGCGCTGATGGTGCCTGACGCTGAGTCGCAAGACGGATCTGACCAGCAAACCTCTGGGAGGTTTTAGCCGCCCAACAACACACTCATTTTTGGAATGGTAACAGATGAAGGGAAGTAAATCTTTGCACACACTCTCAGGGCATCTCTACACAATTACAAATGTAACCTGAGCCGAGGATGTGCAAATCACAGCCGACAGAGCCTCAACAGTTTTATCTGCCGACTGATATAAGCGAGTCTTCAAAACGTCAAGCTTACAGCTCACGTAAACAGAAACGCTCCCTCCCCGCCGGCCAGCGGGGCGATCGCATATAAATAGTGCCTAGCCAGATAGATCCACATCCCCATCCGTGATGTCTTGAAACAGCCACGTTTCAATGAATGCGTGTATGTCGTGATGAGACCCATCTACAAGCTGATTTAACCCGCACACCTTATTCCTTAGGCTGCGCACATTACTTAGCACTATCTGAAAGTATTCGTTAGAGTCAGACCTGGGACGTGCGCTACCAGAATTGGCAGTGGAAGGGCGGGAAAGTGCCGCCGGCTGACCGCCCGAAAACTCCCTAACCAGAGACCTAGTGTCCCGGCCGCTCGCCTGCCTCTGAGGTCCTTGAATGGCCTCCATTAACTTCAGCCCATCGACCAGCGGATGGTCAGGCTAAACGCTAATATTTGTACCTTTCAGCTTCAACGCAAACCGCATGAGAGCGCTGCGTTCCCCCGGGGTAGGGAGTACCACACGAAGTACCCGCGGTTGAGGATTTGGTACATTAACTGCGACGTTCCCCAGTCTACTCAGGTTCCCAACAGTAATGCCTGGAAAATCAGACGGAAGCAGCTTCGTTACGCACATTTTAACACTATTGTAGGTCTTACTTATGAATGGAAGGATTTTGGTGAGTATTTTGTTCGTCCTCCATGGCGCAGTTGCATAAGCTGCGGGCTAGTTGGCTAGAGCCACTAGCAGTCATGGATTCGATCCTCCACAGAGGACCGAAGGATGCGCACCACTGATGAGCCCCAATAGGGCGGAACGGCCGTCTGGTGCTTTTCCGGACAGCTGGTCGACATATCTGAATTGTCGGCTGATTGCGACGAACAAAATACTATTGTAGGTCGTCCAACATGCCAGCAGCACGAAGGACAGCAGTAGATTCAGCCGCGTTACGGAATATAACGTTACTATCCATGAAAAAATCGTCACGACGGGATGTATTAACCCCACGGGTCTTTGACTTCACCACTGGTGATGGGAATTGCTTTATTACCTCTGCTGATGTAGTAACCACAGGGTAGGTTTTTCACTCCATTGTAGATGTCTTACATTGTATCGGGTTCTCGATTCCACCGAAAGGCTTTATGGCAGATTTGATCTGCTTTTCTTGATAACGAGAGCACAGTTACGTGCCGCATTTTCGTTCTGAGCAGAGTAAAGCATACCTTCAGACTATGTCTTCTCGATTACAAACAGATATATCCAACACTTTCGCCTGACAAGAAGTGCGTGTTGGAATCTTCGCCTTCGCACAATCGTCAGACGGTCTAACAATTAACGACACGTGGCTTGTTTCCGGTGCCGAGACAACTATAACTTCTTGTTTAGCAGAGAGCTTACGGAGCTTCCCGCCTCTCTTTATCTTTGCTCGGAGGGACCCTTGAACCAGCAATTCGGCGTCGATCGGGGTAGCTTTAGATAGAACGTCCGAAGCAGCTTCATTTTTGTGATCCGGAGCCATCTGGACGGGTGACATAATGATTAGTGCCACAACTGGATTTGCAGTGAAAGCGATTAAATCTGCGTTGTTGGAGACCGGAAGCGTTATGGGCAAAGCAATCTTAAGGCAAATATCTGAGAGCCTCGAGAACGAAATTTTTACCTTTCGCAGCCGGGTATCAGAGATACGTCTGTCGTACGAAGAGCCGCGCGGCCATGTTGGCGACTACAGCAATTGGCACAACTGAAAAGCAAGTTTTCGCTGGAGGCAATCGCTGCGTACTGCTCGGTATTTAGGTCCGTACAAATCTGGTGGTACTATGGGTTGCAGACATCGCACTGCATACCGCCGGAGGCGTCAGTTAGTGTTATATTGCAGCTTGGACTGCCACGAAGTGCGATAACCTCAGAAGCCAAGGCACCAGGAACAACAGCCTCCGGTGCATTGCGAGACCGACGTAGTGGAAAACAGAGTGCAATTATAACACGCACACAATAGTTAAACGACTTTAATAAAAAGACAAAACCTGTGTGTAAAACGGGATTAAAACTGGGCAATACCGGAAAACTTACCAGTAAGCGCCAAGGACGCTTTGATCAGAACGGCTTTAATCCATCCAAAATACCTAGGATCAGAGGAAATTTGAAAATAGGCAAATTCCATTACAATGGTTTATGCAAACACCGGTTTCCACAATATTGCAATTAAGAAGCTCGACCAGTATTAAACGTCAAAAATGGAGTTACCACGTAGTACGTCTCTAGTTGCTTCGCAGCATACGTACGATATTTGGAAAAGCTACAGACCGTCGCAACTTGGAAGTTGCGAACAGCATCTTCCACTTCCTCCCAGCTTTTATAGCGACTGCAGACCATACGGCAATAAACAGCAGTGTCATCCAACATGGCGCGCGATAACCAAGTAGACCTCCTCCAGTTAACCTCATTTAAAACAGCGCAAAATTCATAACTTATAAAACTTATCAACTACCATTTCTTGTACATACGCACAAGGCGACACGTGTACAACTTTTCATACCTAGTTATCAAAGCATCACCATTTGGCCTGCCGTAATGGAACACAAGCCCCTCGATGCCAATATTTCAGTACAAAAATTAGCTACTCACGTTGGCTACACTGTCGCAAGCTTGTAGTGAAAACATTGTGCCAGAACATTATGCTCGGGTCATTTGTATCGTAACTTTGCTGTACGTCGTTGGTAGGTTTACATGTACATTGTTTTTAGTGTTATGAGTGCCCGACAAACATACCACACTTGTTCGTATATGTTACCATTCAAGTGAACAGGTAAAAGATTGGGGCAGCGGCAGTTGCACCTTAAGCATGCCTTACTCGATTTTTGGCGTGCCATACAGATCGAGCTTTTGTGATACAATTTTGTGGAAAACAGTGTTTCCACAAACACCTGTAACGAAAATTTGACTATTGTAAAATTTCTTCTGATCCAAGATATCTTGGATCGATTAAAGCAGTTCTTGTCAAAGCGCCTTTGGCGCTTACTGGTAATTTTTCCGGTATTTCCCAGTTTTAATCCCGTTTTACACACAGGTTTTGCTTTTTTATGGAGGTCGTTTAACTATTGTATACATGTTGTAATTCCAATCTGTTTTCCACTACGTCGGTCTCGCAGTGCACCGGAGGCTGTTGTTCCTGGTGACTTGGCTTCTGAGGTTATCGCACTTTGTGGCAGTCCAAGCTGCAACATACCACTAACTGACGCTTCCGGCGGTATGCAGTGCGATGTCTGCAATCGATGGTACCATCAGCTTTGTACGGACCTAAATACAGAGAAGTACGCGACGCTGGCCTCCAGCGAATTGTTGCTTTTCAGTTGTGGCAATTGCTGCAGCCGCCGGCAAGGCTGGGCGGCCCTACGTACGAGAGACGAAGCTGCGAAATGTGGAGCCTTCCTTCTCGATGTTGTCAGATCTTCGCCTTAAAATTGATCTGCTCATGACGACGCTTCCTGTCTCCAACAACCTACTCAGCACCAGTGTCCGATGAGCGCCCGTTGTAAGTCCGATTGGTGACCGATCGAGCATCCGATGGGCACCCGAGTAGCAAAAATTGTATCACTCATCGGGCGCCCGATGAGAGAAATTGGGCGGTTCCTTCTTCAAACACCCGGTTTTGTCCAGATTTTGCTCTGTAGGAATAATCTAGCCACCTTACCTTCTCTGCCAACACCATTGACGGCGCGTTATTACAATTCCACACATCTGGGCACCCACTCGCACGAAACTCCGCAGGCAGACCGCTCAGATTCCAAAATAAGTTCGAACGATACATTTTGGACTGGCGGAGCAATGTTCAGCAGCACGCCCCCTTTACACTCCTTTGTGTATTCCTCAAAGCATGGCATTAGATTACCTATGACTTTGGCCTCAACATAGCCATTAACACAACTGGTGCACGCGATTCAGCCAACTTCGTCATGAGGAATGTGAAAAGTGCTTACATCCTTAATAATGCTCACGGGAACATAGTGAAAAGAGGAAAATGGTGTAACCACCACGACCCACCGCACGACCACGCGATCCATCCAGTGATGCCGGTTAATCCAAACCCGACCCTGACAAGATTCGAACCCCGGACACCTACACTACGAGACGAGCGTTCTACGACTAGGCTACGGAACCACCTTGATGGGTCCTCACTGCTATTATTCCTATTAACAAGACATATCCACGCAATCCTTCTGTTACATGTTTAACGTCGGAATTTACGATCAGCCATGATTTGGCAGCGCCTCCGTTAAATCCATGGCCGCTTTTCGTTGTATGGCAGCTGTGCCTTTCGTTAAGCGGGCATTACTTGCACACCGAGAACATTGCGTGGGAAGAGTCTGCTGGTGGTGTGACGTTTCTGCTACTGGGAGCGCAATCCTGAACGCTTATCGCACTTTTATGGACGATACCGATAGGTATCGCATAACCGAAATGCGCAGCGTACATGTACCAGCAGTTATGCGAAAGGTGGGTGGGAATACTGAATTCACGAAGTGAACATCTCTACTGTCTTTAAATGAGTAGTTTACTTATTCTAAGAAGTTAATCGAAGGACCATCGGTGTTTTCAGTTGCCATTGGACAGTTGATATGGCTATAAGCAGGTTTCATATGCCATATTTTACGAACGCCCGATGAGTGTCGTTTATTGGGCGCTCGAGTGACCGATGTTGCTGACAGGAAACCCAGATTTGAGCGCTTACACTGGAGATCAACTTGAGGCCTCAAGTATTATGTCACCCGTCCAGATGGCTCCGGACCACAAAAATGAAGCTGCTTCGGACGTTCTATCTAAAGCTACCCTGATCGAAGCCGAATTGATGGTTCAAGGGTCCCTCCGAGCAGAGAAAGAGAGGCGGGAAGCTCCGTAAGCTCTCTGCTAAACAAGAAGTTATAGTTGTCTCGGCACCGGAAACAAGCCACGTGTCGTTAATTGTTAGACCGTCTGACGATTGGGCGAAGGCGAAGATTCCAACACGCACTTCTTGTCAGCCGAAAGTGTTGGATATATCTGCTTGTAATCGAGAAGACATAGTCTGAAGGTATGCTTTACTCTGCTCAGAGCGAAAATGTGTCACGTAACTGTGCTCTCGTTATCAAGAAAAGCAGATCAAATCTGCCATAAAGCCTTTCGATGGAATCGAGAACCCGATACAATGTAAGACATCTACAATGGAGCGAAAAACCTACCCTGTGGTTACTACATCAGCGGAGGTAATAAAGCAATTCCCATCACCAGTGGTGAAGTCACCTCCTCCAAGTATCGAATCAAAGACCCGTGGGGTTAATACATCCCGTCGTGGCGATTTTTTCACGGATAGTAACGTTATATTCCGTAACGCGGCTGAATCTACTGCTGTCCTTCGTGCTGCTCGCATGTTGGACGACCTTTAATAGTGTTAAAATGTGCGTAACGAAGCTGCTTCCGTCTGATTTTCCAGGCATTACTGTTGGGAACCTGAGTAGACTGGGGAGCGTCCCAGTTAATGTACCAAATCCTCGATCGCGGCTACTTCGTGTGGTACTCCCTACCCCGGGGGAACGCACCGCTCTCATGCGGTTTGCGTTGAAGCTGAAAGGTACAAATATTAGCGTTTAGCCGGACCTTCCGCTGGCCGATAGGCTGAAGTTAATGGAGGCCATTCAAGGACCTCAGAGGCAGGCGAGCGGCTGGGACACTAGGTCTCTGGTTAGTGAGTTTTCGGGTGGTCAGCGGGCGGCTGTTTCCCGCCCTACCACTGCCAATTCTAGTAGCGCAAGTCCCAGGTCTGACTCTAACGAATAGTTTCAGATAATGCTAAGTAATTTGCGCAGCCTAAGGAATAAGGTGTGCGAGTTAAATCAGCTTGTAGATGGGTCTCATCACGACATACACGCATTCACTGAAACGTGGCTGTTTCAAGACATCACGGATGGGGATGTGGATCTATCTGGCTAGGCACTATTTAGATACGATCGATCCGCTGGCCGGCGGGGAGGGAGCGTTGCTGTTTACGTGAGCTGTAAGCTTGCCGTTTTGAAGACTCGCTTATATCAGTCAGCAGATAAAACTGTTGAGGCTCTGTCGGCTGTGATTTGCACATCCTCGGCTCAGGTTACATTTGTAATTGTGTAGAGATGCCCTGAGAGTGTGTGCAAAGAATTACTTCCCTTCATCTATTACCATTCCAAAAATGAGTGTTTGTTGTTGGGCGGCTTTGACCTCCCAGAGGTTTGCTGGTCAGATCCGTCTTGCGACTCAGCGTCAGGCACCATCAGCGCTGGTCTGCTTGAGCTTCCGCTTCAAGTGTCTGCATTAGTTCGTGGACCTCCACACTAGGTAAATGGACGTCCAATTACCGTCTATCTTTGATTTTGCATTTGCTGAGGCACTCGATTTTCTTGCTGACATAACTTACTGACCTCCACTGCGTTCCAGTGATCATGTTTGTTTGCTCTTTGTTTTTTTCTGTCTAGACGCTGGCAGAGTGCTTTTGAGTCTCGTCCGAACATAAGGCACGCTGACTATCAATCAATGAGAGCCAGGGCTTAGGGTTTCCATTGTGAGATTTCAGACGGCGATACTATCCAGGTTGCCTGGGACACATTTAATTTCTACCGCACAGAGGTCCTTGCCTCCTTTATCCTAGTCACAAGGAGAAAGGTGTCACGAGCACAGCCGTCCTGGATAGATCCCTCTGGCAAGCCTCTGCTCACAAATAGGCCTAAATTTTGGCGGACTTACCGAGATGCTCTGTCCACCTATACTTATGACTGGTACCATAAGGATAGAAATAGCTGTAAGCAACACCTAAGGGTTGGTCGGCTCAAGTTCGAGAAAGGCTTAGCGGAGAAAGCTTTGGAGAATCCAGAAAGATTATTCGCTTATTTCAAAAGGCGCTGCGGTTCGAACATGTCAATTTCAGTATTGATGCATGATGACGGTAATCATGCGCATACGGTCTATGACAAGGCCTGCGTACTCAGTTGGCAATATGCGGCAGCGTTTGTAAGTAAAACCTCTTTGACAGGCGTTGAGCTGGTTTTCGGGATCACAGAGGGTTCAGTGCTATTTGTATATATTGTGGCGGAGACGGAAGTTCGTAGGCGGTTACAAGGGCTGAACCTTTCTAAGGCCTCTGGGCCTGATTTAATTCATCCGAAACTGGTGCATGATTTGGCTGCGGAACTAAGTGGACCGCTCGCTATGGTGTTTCAGTAATCGCTTAACAGCTGTGCCTTGCCTTACGGATAGAAGGAAGCTGTCATCTGTCCCATTTTCAAAAATGTGGACAGGAGTCTGCCTGCAAATTATGAGTCAGTTAGCCTCACGAGTGTAGAAGTCAAATTCCTCCAACAACTGGTGAGAGATTCATTTGAGAGTCAGCTGAGTAGATTTAATCTACTTAGCAATGTACAACACGGATTCCGGAAGGGATTTTCGTGTGTGACGAATCTAATGGTGGCTCGCGAAAGTTGGGCGGATGCAGTGGATAACGACCATGCACTGGAGGTACTTTTCGTCGACTTTTCGAAGGCATTTGACAAGGTACCCCATTTAAGACTCGCGCAAAATCTGACCTCCTACGAGGTATCTGAGCGCGCCTTTCACTGTGTGACTGCCTACTTGGGGATAGCGAACTGTGTGCACGGGTAGGACAGGACCTATCGTTTAGGCAGTTTGTTCTCAGTGGCGCGCCGCAGGCTTCGGTCCTTGGACCGCTGCTGTTCTTTATCTATGTGAATGACCTACCAGCAGAGCTTAAGGTACCATCACTGCTATTTTTTGATGACCTGAAGCTGTGGTACATTTTCTATGTTCCTGGGGGTTACGAAGCTATTCAGCGAGCATTGGATAAGCTTTGGGACTGGTCAACTTTATGGTTACTGCCCTCCTCCGAATTGGAGGAGGTTATCCTCCTACGAAGTACTTGGTCGGTGGGGTCGAACTCCCCAGTGTATCTAGCCAGATTGACCTAGGCGCCGTAAACACTTCGGCTTTACACTCCGGCGACAACTGGAAGGAGGACGCAAGCAGAGGTTTCCGCATGTTGTGGTTAATACGACGTTCTTTCGGAGTCTTGACGGGCGGCATCATTACGAGACCGTTCTCGGCTTCCGTTCGGCCTCGTCTGGAATACTGCGTCTAGGCTTGTCCGCCCTGCCTCGTCAGGGACAAAATGCAGCTAGAGAGGGTTTCACGAGTGGGTAATAGGTTACTCGAGGGATTACTGGGACGGACGTACCCCGAGCATCTACTCTGTTTGGGAATGCAATCAAAGCACTAGCGAAGGCTTAGAGAAGTATATATATGTATATGTATATATGTATATATATATATATATATATATATATATATATGGGAACAGTCTACGTATAGACATAAGGCCATCAGAAACCAAGGGACGTAAAACAAGGCACAGAAATGGTAAAATAACTCAATACATAAAAGTTCATGATTTCATCAGAGGGCGAGATACTGCCCGGTCGCCCAAGCCGAAGTAGGGAGTTGATTTAGAGGACACCACCCCGAGTCTTAGGCTGATTAGCCTGTTCGCAAGGCAACGGAGCGAATTCAGGTAATCGCGCCCATTAGGATCCACTGGCTGATTGCTCAGTTCATACGACTTTCGGTTGTTCCCTTGTCAAACAAGTGCCAATACTCACCAGAATTACCGCATAAAGTTGCCGGAATACAATGCTTAGCCAGGATGAAGCAAGGGGCAGTGACTTTATATAGTGGCG
The DNA here is from genome assembly GCA_944474145.2 of Dicrocoelium dendriticum. Classification (NCBI taxonomy): domain Eukaryota; kingdom Metazoa; phylum Platyhelminthes; class Trematoda; order Plagiorchiida; family Dicrocoeliidae; genus Dicrocoelium; species Dicrocoelium dendriticum. The sequence continues at coordinate 2,060,254 of OX104071.1, forward strand.
AGTCACGTCCGCCACGTCACAGTGTTGTTAAACGATGTGGCTTTTTATAGGGAGAACGCTTGCCAGGCGAAGACCCACCACCTCCTGGAACACTGCCGCCGAACCAATTGTTGGAACGGGAAAAGTCCGAACCACCCAGCTGGCACCACGAGGAGGTTGTTCGGCAAGCCAGCCAAGGCTTAGAGGAGACCTAATCCTAACCTACCGTATCTTAACTGGGAAGGTTAGTCCAGATTTATCTGAGCTATTCAGTCCCCCTAGGTTATCCGTTCTGCGCTATCCGATCGGATTAGGGTGGAAATCCGGCTTATACGCAGTCCTGGAGCATTTGAACATGCTTCCGGAAACTGTTTTCAGGAAATCTACGGTTAAGGGGTTTGAGCGGCAACTTGACGTTCTTGGGTGGCAACGAGAGACCTTTCCATTTTCCTGAGTTACTCACATCTTCGTAGTTCGATTTTCTTTTCTCTACTATTCTTCACGCATTTGTATTATTTTCTTATTTAAAGTGCACTTCCCTATTCTGTACCTTCGGTTTCTCTTCCTATCCTTTGCTTACTTCAGGTGACTGCCACAGTAGGGACTGCTAGGACATGAAACGTAGGCATTAACTGGTTGGCCAGGTTGCGATACAGGTGTTCCCTTTTAGATCCATCAATAACTGAGCACTTCATCAATTCCTGGCTCAACGATCCACTCAAACTGGAACACTCACGGGATTTTCCTATCGTACCATTCCTATCTGAACTTAAACTTGAACTTATGTGGGCCTCAGGATTTTGTCCATGCTGTCAAAAATACCTCACCTCTTTTAGCAAAATCTAAGTGTAACAATTGTTTATTGTTGTTTAGGTACATTTACTGTGTTTTCTGTCGAAGGTGCTTATGTATCGCTATTACCTGCCTCAGTAGCACCTAATGATAACGTGATTCTGCCCATAAGTGAGCTGCCCAGATGTTAATCAATATTTATTCACGAAAAATTAAATGACTTATTCCTGGCAGTGAGGGGCACACCCGCGATGGTATGATCTTGATAATGCACAAGCATGGTTGCTAATTTATAAAGATAAAGCAAGTTAACCAGTAACATGCTGTATTTGAGTGTTTTTATATATGTAAGTGTATGTGTTAGTGAGCATGACAAGTGAACCTGTGAAGTGTCACTCATTGCGCGATTTTGTTTGCTGTGTTTGCTCTTGTATGAACGGAGCAAGGTTACTCTTCCAACTAGAGGACTTTAGTGAAATACGGAGCCTACGGAATGGGTAGAGGCAGTAAGTTACTTAGTATCGTGCCACATCCGCCACGTTGCAATGTTGTCGAACGGACTTTCGAAGCAGTTTTTAGGAAGTAAGCTCGCCAGGCAAAACCCACCATGTCCAGGGATGATGCAGCCGCACTATTCGCTGGAATGAAATTACCCCGAACCACACAGCGGGCACTAGTTGAAATTTGCATGGCTAGCCAGCCGAACATGCATTAACAGGGGAAATTGCGTTGCCCATTATACTGTTCTGTTGAACGTAACACACAAGGTGGATATTCGGCGCTCATTACACAAATGTGTTTGGAGCCGCAGACCAAATGCATTTCAGTAACTAGACTGCTACTTGTACTTCTTCCATTCCTGCTTCCATTGCCGAAAGGTTGCAGAACGCTGATGTAAATGCCAAAATGATACACAGCGCGGGTGTATGCTTCCTGCAAACTACGGACATATCGGATTACGAAATGGGCTTGTATGACATTACGTGGAAAATGTACTCTTTCAACATAGAATTCTTCGAATTCTATTACACGTGGTTGGGTTTAGCACCTGCAGCTTTGCAACCCTGCAGATATGGCCTATTTTGTGTGCGGTAAAAACCTCAACTTTGTCAGCCCTCTACTTTGTTAGTATGTATAGGGGCTTAGGAAAGCCGCGAGGTGCAGATGAAATGTTGACCACCGTTATACATGATTTGGCGGTCGTTTATCCATCGTTGTGCTCTTACCATATCATGCAGCGCATACCGTAGTGTGCTTGTCTGCTGTTATCTATGACATGCCCGCGCGTGCTTTGCTTGTATGAACAAAAACCCATTCCGGGTATGATAGTAGTGACACGTGTTTGCAACGAGGCAAGGATCCCCAACAAAAACTAACTTTTTCGGAAACTGATTCCCGTCCATGCACTAACGTGTCTCTGAGTTATATAGGCGGGCGGAACGGTCACTATTTGCTTTGCTTTCAATATCTATGCTTACTGCAATTCCAACCGATTACATGCAGGCTGTGTTTGGAGGTTATGCGTCGCAGGATATCGTTATAGCCAACGCGAACCCTGAAAAGCCAATGGTTTGTCGAAGGGGAGGGCACGGAAGCTTTGAGTGAGCTGTTGTGTGAGATTCGTTCTTGCTGAATGAGAGATTTCAGTAGGTATTTCGAAGCGTGGACACTTTTCGCCGCTGCAAAGCTACGAAGTTCAGACAGTTTCTGTTGTACACAGGACTGCGCTGCTTTAACACGTAACGACACCGTTATACTACAAACACTTCCTTGCCATATATACAGCTATTTCCCTCTTAAGCCACCCTGTGTTTGTCAACAGGTACACAGAAGTCGCAAAAGAACCATTGAAGGTATTCGTGAGAAAGTATTACTAGCTATATGGCGCACAGGAAATGGCTAACAATCTTTATTCCTTAGTGCAGCTAATTCAAGAGTTTAAGCAACACGGACCGTTGGATAACTACTTCGCGTTTTCGTTCGAGTCACACATACAGGTCCTGAGCCATGTGCTGCACAATGCTGTTAATCCTACAAAGGAAGTCATGCGCAGATACATGGAAATGGCTGCGCAGTCTGCTAACATCCATTCTGAGGAATCCTCTACTTTGGCCAGTAGATTTGTGACGTGTAGAGTGAGTAGGTATTTACTAGGTCATTTAAAGCTTGGTAAATGTCATTCCACGTTATTTGGTTTGTTCTGCCTACCTGAATTATCTATTACCTGGCCGCGTTGTTAACGCTACTAGTGGTTACCTCTAAGCTTATCGCGTTTGTAGCATTATTCAAGGCATTGCTGGACATTTTGTATTTATCGCGGATCCTTTGCTAACCAACGTACGTTATCTGCTAGGTAAGGGAATAGTTATGTCTGTATAGCCGTATTCTTTAACAGATATATTTTACTTGATCATGTCATTTCAAGTGATTGGCTGTTGTTTGATATCCCCGGTGTGGCTGCGCTTGATGTGCATGTTGGCAAGGTGCCTACCTGTCTATTATCCACTACCTCGTCCATACTGGCTCTAGGAGACAGTTGGCCGTTGCTGGAGGGGACGGTGTGCACGGTCCTTGTGGCTGTGCTAGGCTCGAAGAGTGGTTCCATGCAGTCAGTGTGGAGCGGACTACGGTCCAGCCACCGCCTTGTGTGCCTTTAATTCCCAAATACAGTGTGTTTGTGTTTGCCTGTGAAGGAGTGTGGGCCGGCTCCGTTGATGAAACGTGGCTCCCATCCACATGTCTGCCGGTCTTATTCCTTCGGATTTACACTGGATTTGGGGCGTGTGGTTGGAGCTGTGGGTGGTGCATGGTAAGCCACCCACAGTTGCTCTGTGGGCGCAGGCGTCCTGTGGCTGGCCACAGTGACAGGCATATCCGAAACCGGATGCCGCCAACCGTATTTTACTTTCCTTGTTTTACTAACAAGGTACTTATGGTTGGTAACGAATAAGAAATGCTCAGTTGTTGTGGAGTTCTCCGAGCTGGGCAACTTGGTTGCAAACGTTTCACCACCATTCGAGGTGGCATCTTCAGTGCGGGATTGATAGCAGTAAAGTAGCAGTAGCTGGTAGAAAGCAAACCCAATAATGGATGCTGTCAGCAGCCACTCCGTTCCTTATATAGGCATACGGGGCTATTAATTTTGCCTCGTTCTCATTGGTGAATCCTTGTGTTCAGCGGTTGTGCTCGAGTCATTGTCATTGGCTGCGGAAAAGTTGTTGCGACGTGGTTGGGAATATCGCACCCGGATTGGTGCAATGGGTGTGGGTGAGTAGTCTGGGCTCATATTGACCATGCTGTTCATTGTCCGTGTATTGGATTAGGTTCTTTCGGACAACGGTTTTTGATCCGCTTGAACTCTCTCTGTCTCAGCGGTTGATATATTGGATCGAGGTCGATATGCATGTTGATTGAGTTCGTGGTTGAGAACCAGGCTTCGAGAAACTCCCTCCCTTTTTGTGTTTCTCCTTCGGTCAAGATCTCTACTTTGTTCCAGTCGAAGCTGTGTCCCTCTTCATCCACATGTGCTGAAACCAATGAGTTTGCGTAATGGTTCTTGCACGCTCTTTGGTGTTCATGTATCCTGGTGGACAGCTTCCTTCCTGTTTGTCCCACATAGTGCTTTTCACAGTTTACGCAGTTTATTCTATATATGACATTCTGTCGTTCTAGTGCCTCTCGCTTTCCTTTTGGTTTTGACAATGTTTTCCTCAGAGTGGCGGTTGGCTTGTGGGCTACCATGATATGATGTTGGTTGAACAATCTGGCAGTCATTTCAGACACGTTCTTTATGTACGGCAGAACTATACGTTTCGCCATAGCTGACGTAGGTTCGGTTTTTGAGGGCTTGCGATTTAGGCATCTTCGGAGGAAACTGCGTGGGTATCCGTTGCGTTCGAATGACCTGAATAAGTGTTTTTCTTCTGCTCGTTTCGCTTCTGTCGTACTGCAGTGAGTTTCTATTCTATGGAACAGTGTCCTCACACAGCTTATTTTGTGACATCTTGGGTGGTTGCTGTTGAAATTCAAAATCTGATCGGTGTGCGTGCTTTTTCTGTAAACTGAGGTTTGCAATTCGCCGTCCATTGTCCTGGCTACCAGCACATCCAAGAAAGGAAGTTTGTTTTCCTTCTCTGATTCCATGGTAAACTGTATGCCGTCCATAGCGTTGTTGAGCAGTTGTTGTGCAACCGATACTTGACTACGTTTGAGTATCACAAACGTGTCATCGACGTAGCGAACCCAGAGTTTCGGATTAATCATTGGCAGTAGATCCTCTTCCAATTTTTGCATGACAATCTCTGCGATGAGTCCGGACACAGGTGATCCCATCGGTGCACCTTTCACTTGTTTATACATTTTCCCGTTAAACGCGAAGTAAGTTGAGAGACATAAGTTGAGAAGTTCGCATACACTTCTGGTCGTCATGTTCCCAATTTTCCCTCCGCTGTTGTCCAGACGTTCTACGATAATTTCTTTGGCCAGCTGTAAGTTGACGGAAGTGAATAGGGCGGTTACATCGAAGGACACCATGGTTTCATCATGTTCTATTCGTAGGTCTTTGAGCTTTGTCAAGAATTGTTGGGCATTGTTTATGGAGTGTTGCGATTTACTGATTAGGTGCTTGAGGCGCCTCCATAGTTCCTTTGCCAGATAGTACGTGGGCGTGCCTGGAAGTGACACAATTGGTCTTAAGGGTGCTCCGTCCTTGTGTACTTTAGGTAGTCCATAGAATTGTGCAATGTTCGAGTCGCGAGCCCTCATTTTTTCTCGTTCCACTTCCGATATTTCGTTCGACTTCTTAAGCTTCGCCAACACTCTGTTTATTTTGTTGGTTAGTTGCGACGTTGGGTCATTCTCAATGCATTGGTAGGTTGTAGTATCGTTCAGGAGCTGTTGTGCTTTCTCGGTGTAATCTGCTTTGTCCATAATTACTGTCATCCGTCCTTTATCAGCAGGTAGGATAACAATTGATTCGTCAGACTTCAGAGCTTTTATTGCTTCTTTCTCTTGTCGGGATAGAGGGTTGCATTGCTTTAAATGCGTCATGGCTGGGACGACTGTGTATCTGATTTGTTTCTGTGTTTCGTCGTCTAGTCCGTTGGACTGCAAAGCGCTTTCAAATCGTGCCAGAAACTCCGTAGTTGTCGCGTCTTTGTAGTTATAATTTAGGCCTTTGATGAGAATTTGTTGTTCCGTACCACTGAGTGGCCGTTTTGACAGGTTCCTGATCCAACCATTGTTGATGCATTCGTCGGTGCTGGTTGTCAGTTTGGTCAACTTCTTGTGAAGCGCAGTCTGCTTTTTTGCTTTTGTGTTTTTAGCTCTGCGATCTATTGCGCGTTGCACTTGTTCAGTCAGTTGTTGCCCAATTGTTTGTAAACAATTGGTTCGATGTTCGTTTAGACAACGTTCATATTTTCGGATACGGTTGTGGGCGTCTGTGATCATCATTCGTACCATACGCTTTCCGAATTGCCGTGCAATTGTCCATGCCTGTGGATGGTTCACCGGCGGTCTATAGCTGACACTGCGAGGAAGAAGGTCTCTTCTCAAGCACTCATGGAGGAAGTAGAGCTGTTGCCGTGTGGAAGCATTTCGGCAAGCGAAATCCTCCCAACGACGAGCAGTGCGGAGCGTTGAGCGCCCGTAGGTGTTCGAAATGAATTGGAATATTGGTAGCTCGGGAGGCTTGCTCAGTTGTTGTGGAGTTCTCCGAGCTGGGTAACTTGGTTGGTTAAACCGCGTAAACTGTAAAAAAGCACTATGTGGGACAAACAGGAAGGAAGCTGTCCACCAGGATACATGAACACCAAAGAGCGTGCAAGAACCATTACGCAAACTCATTGATTTCAGCACATGTGGATGAAGAGGGACACAGCTTCGACTGGAACAAAGTAGAGATCTTGACCGAAGGAGAAACACAAAAAGGGAGGGAGTTTCTCGAAGCCTGGTTCTCAACCACGAACTCAATCAACATGCATATCGACCTCGATCCAATATATCAACCGCTGAGACAGAGAGAGTTCAAGAGGATCAAAAACCGTTGTCCGAAAGAACCTAATCCGATACACGGACAATGAACAGCATGGTCAATATGAGCCCAGACTACTCACCCACACCCATTGCACCAATCCGGATGCGATATTCCCAACCACGTCGCAACAACTTTTCCGCAGCCAATGACAATGATTCGAGCACAACCGCTGAACACAAGGATTCACCAATGAGAACGAGGCAAAATTAATAGCCCCGTATGCTTATATAAGGAACGGAGTGGCTGCTGACAGCATCCATTATTGGGTTTGCTTTCTACCAGCTACTGCTACTTTACTGCTATCAATCCCGCACTGAAGATGCCACCTTGAATGGTGGTGAAACGTTTGCAACCAAGTTGCCCAGCTCGGAGAACTCCACAACAACTGAGCAAGCCTCCCGAGCTACCAATATCCTAAATCATTTCGAATTAGAAATGCTTCAATCTTTGCACCAATTGGACTATGGAGCTGCTTACATCTTTTGCCCCGGTTTGAAATGTTGTACACCCATTTTTCGTGGACTGCAATCATGGTCGATAAGCATAAATGTTGCCTTTCTGCTGGACCACCTTGTGAATAATTTTGCGATAGTTCAGATTGTTTGCAAGTGTTTGTGTTTCAAGGGTAGACGCACAACCGTTATAATTTCTGATGAAATACATAACTTCGTACTGTAATCTAACATGCCATTTTCAACGATAACCATACTACGTACGCTGAAAATTGGTAATGTGGCCTGTCTTAAAGAATGCGAACACATGTACAACAGTTATCCCACTTTATACGTCAGGGATTAGTACATATTTACTGTAACGTTGTTTTATCCTAAGGAATGTCTGACTCCTACTACGTAGTAGGCATAAATTGGGAACAACGCTTCAAGGTTACTGTCATCACTAGCACGTGGCTTCGACAGGTTGCTCGTAGTGCTTGATTCACGAAATCCCGTTATATGTAATAAGCGGTGGTGGAAACCCATCCGACAACTGCCCCAGGGGAGCGCGTCTAACTTGAGGAGGTTAACTTGCCTGTCAATAAGTTATTTTCAAGAAATCCATTCGGAAGATGCTTTCCATTGCGCACTAGCAATGGTACAAGCGGATGCAGGCGGGACTTATTCAGCGGATACCGATTATACCTTATCTATTTTAACGTCCCTTAAGCGTCATGGGTCAGTAGCATGTTAATCGACTTCCTATAGAACATTACAAAAGGAAACCGTCCAAGCTCAATCCTAAAGGGGGAGAAGGGGACAGACAGACCGCGGTTAAAGAGGATGCCAGCCGAGCACAACTACCTCGCACCACCACCTCCAACTTTATTGGAGCTAAAGTCAAAATCGGCAACAATTATGCGATCCCCATGGCACCTTATAAATATGTAGCGCCAGTGCCAGGGTCTAACTTCAAGTCAATCCCCATATACTTGAAACTGGGAGTAATCTCCCATTTACACGTCTTATTTCTTAAAGTAAATAATCACTGCCGTCATTTTCAGGAAAGGTCAGACATTCACCACTGACATGGAGATAAATGTACTTGCTCAGCTTTGATAAGTATATCAAATAATTTGTGCTGCATTAAACCTGCAGTTTCCTCACATTCAACGACATCAGAAAGCTAAGATGGCGGACAGTAAACATCATGATGTGCATCCTAGGTAATGTTGTACTGTCCCCCAAACACATGGATCTGGGAGAAAAGCAACGCAAAGATAAACTGGTAACATAGCAATATATCTAACAGTCGATTAGGTGCAGTGCCTGGAAACCATTCACTGTACAATGTGAACGAGACCGTCAGGAACATGACGCTCACGTTGCTGACTCGCGGTGTCGCATCGTGCATTAAATATTCCGGAACGCACCGCGTCTTCGTTTTCCGGAAGACTGCTAGAGAGGCGGGCCCAGCCAATGTCCGAATACGAGATCTCAAACGTGTGTGGGTTTCCTGTGGAGTACGTGAGCTGTCTGCTACATGTGAAAGCACGAGCACGGTACAAAGTCAAACTGTTCGGAAAGCAGGCACGAGTTTATGGCCAACGAATACAAGCCAGTTCAGGCGAGAGTTTTGGCTAGCAAATACAAGTCAGCGCCAAAGGAGGCAGTGCATTCGGCCAAATATTGAAAAACCGTGGAACCAAAATCACTGACATTGGCTGAGAGCCAGTCGCATAGCTAGGCTTCCTAAAAATAGTACGTTTCGTTACCTAATAAACACGAGCGGTCTGTCGTGTAGAATATACTCCCTGTTACCGAGTCTTGGCCCTTTTCTGTATCCCGTTGGTTGGCTGGTGCGGGACTGAACAGTCAGACGGTCGTAGCCTAGCAGGTTCCGTGTTAAGGAAACAGTACTACAACAAAGACCACTAGTAATACTGTTATTCAATGTTAGCCGAACTTATTAGCCTTGTAAAGCTAAAACACCCATGCTGCTTGGACGGTTTAGGTCAGTCATTGTGACCGTTTCGAGTGGCACGAATGCTCTCAAAACTGGTTGCACACCGTACGGCACCACGTCCCACAATGAACATCAGACGGAAGCCTAAGTAGTCCAAGTGATGTAGGCGGTGACTTATATTGACTACTCCTACAATTTTCAGGTAGTAGAAATTGTTGACGTAAACAGAAGCATGGAGGTTTGATATTCTCGTAAACGCTTTATGATTGTAATCATTTTTCTTCATAAACTTGCTTCTTTTCAGCTTTGTTTTCACTAGCACTGAATGTGATAAGCGTCCGCATTTCTGGTTCTGCACACTGTGTTGCATAGATGCAGAAGTACGTCCATTGCAAATTGTACCTTGCCTTTGCTTGGTGTGCTTCTGTAGGATTGTCTCACTTTCACTTAATTAGCATATATAGGGTCAAGTCTACACATTTATGCTTCCAGCAATCGCGCCAGCCACTTTCGGTGGCTAGAATGGGCGCGGACCAGCAAGTTTTTTGGATACAGTGGGCATAGCACGGGCGTATATTTTAGAGTACTACTTGTGCTGAATGTGCATTGTGCGCCTAGGTGATTGTGAGTGCCTGCCGATGGAACCGACGGATACATGTCGGCCAGAACGGCGCATGTACTTACAGCGGATTGGTTTCTTACGATGTACATCGGATTTCCTAATGAGTTATTGAATATTTCCTTACAGTTACTTGAGTATTTCTACTCAATCACCAGAGTATTTCCGATCGCTTCTCAAAGAATTTCTGGACGATTCCAGAGTGCACCTGGTCCGGTACATTGTAATGTTATCGCATGGCCTTTGAGGACAAATGCAGGAGTTTAGAACAATTTTGTAAAGGCGGCTTATGGAAAGGTTATTGACATTACTCATTTTTAAATTGTGAGGTTATGATGGTGTAGGTAATGGTGCGTTGGTAAGGAATTCTTGTGAAATAGCTTTTGCTGCATCAGGAAATTCAGGGGCACTGAGCCGCTCTGTGTAAAATTATTCTGCAAAATGAAGCGAAACTTGTTGTATGTTAAATGTTAACCGGAGAAGGAGGTCGAGGATCTATAGTAGTTTGTTATGCAATCAAATAGAGGAAATTGTACAATCTCTATAAGAAATATGCGTAAATAGATAAGGATTGGCATTAATGAGCGTCAGAAAACTGACCAGTGTAACTGATACATATGGGAAGTATACGTTTGTCACTGTGTTAACGTATCTGCAAGTTGGTGATGCTAAATGCGTTACGAAATAAGAATATGTCGACCATCCTGTAGGCAAATTACACCAAGGCAGTGCAAACGGATTGACGAATGGCAATAGACTCATACATAATGCACAAATCAGTGGGTAGGTATATTTAATGATGTGAAACGGCATGTAAAAATTACACACCAGATAACCCAGGCAGTATGTATGTATGTGCAGCAATGTGATGATATATATATATATATATATATATATATATATATATATATATATATATATAATTCGAATAACGCATACAAATACTGTGACCTAGTTCTTTACTAAATGAGCATTAGGAACAAATTGGTTACGAACAAAACCCGCTATAATTTCAAAACGTTAAAAGATATATGTTAATACAACGGCACATACATATATGTGCATGTTGACAAGGTGCTTACCTGTCTATTGTCCACTACATCGTCCATACTTCCTTTAGGAGGCAGTTTGTCGTTGCTGAAGCGGACGGGGTGCACGGTCTTTGGGGCTGTGCAAGGCTCGAAGAGCGGTTCCATTCACTCAGTGTGGAGCAGACTACAGTCCAGCCTTGTGCTGTGTGTGCGCTTGGTTTCCTTAATAAAGCGTGTTTGTGTTTGCCAGTGAAAAGGTTTCGGCCAGCTGCGTAGCTGAAACGCGACTCCCATACACATGCCTTCAGGTCATATTCATTCGGAATTACCCTGCATATGATATTTGTGGATGAAGTTGTGGGTCATCATCATCATCATTATCCACGTCATCTAGTTAAGAAACACCTAAGCTACTGTGCCGCAATACATAGACGGCAAAAGGAGAAGAAATGCAACATGCGCAAGTTAGCTGAATTACCGGTAACCGATGAGCAAGGTTCAGGTAAGCCACCTGCCAGATACTGTGCATCACAAAAATTACTGTGAGGAATTATCTAAGGCTAAATAGTGAGATCGTAGTTGGAGAGGGAGGCTAATAGGAATGTGGTTGGACAACGAAACTCACAGTACGAACGCCACTCCTAGCCATGTTAGCAAGTGTATCCAGCCAGACGTGTTCATTGTCTTTCGGACCTCAACCAGGGAGCCGAGACGATCCATCCAAAACTAGCATTGAAGTGAGAGCCTTCAGTCATCCTGACCAAGTCATCGCTTGGTTACCCTTCCTCTTCTTCCATCCACACCCCCGGCGCACAAACGACGCATGTCGCGGGAGTCGCTGGGCTGACATGCGTAACACGTGGCCGAGCCATCGGAGCCTTGTGCGTGAAATGACGGTGCCGAGCGGTTCATTTCCTTTTCCTGTGCCGTAAAGAAGGTGTCGAACACGCTCGTTGCTTACTCAGTGTTCCCACCAGGTGTGAACTAAATTTCAAAGGCACCGGTGATCGAACGTAACTAGCCTATTTATGCTCGCTTATCTAAGGGGGCTAGGTTCCACAATCGTACAGTAGGGTCAAAAGTACCGCTTCACTGGGCACTTTACCCTTCAGAGCGAGAGTGCTGTCGCGCTGGCGCCATAAGTGACTAAGGTTAGCAAGCGCGCCACGAGTTTTTACTATACGGTTCGTGGCCTCTTCTTCAATCCCACAGGCGTCGATACAATTTCCTAGGTAGTTGAATGTTTGAACGGTTTCTAGCCGCTCACCACAGAGAGTCAGCGTAGCAGGAAATCCAGGCCAATTTTGGAGGAACGCTTTGCACTTCGAGGGGGCAAAGCTAAGCCCGAAGTGAAGGACAGCCAGTGCTACTCTGTCCAGTGCCAATCGGCACGTTTGTGAGCTGTCACAGATTAGGGCAATTTTGTCAGCTTAATCCAAGTCAAGAAGTCGTACTCCTGGGAGCAGATCCACACCCCCTAAGTCGTGTCTTGTAGACGCGAGTTCTAGGACTTTATCAATAGCGAAGTTGAAGAGGAAACGTAACATCATCATCCTTGTCTCACACCGCTGGGGATATTAAAGGGCGACGACAGCTGGCCTTAAGCCCTCACTCTGCCCGAGCTACGCGCGCATAATGCTCGGATAATATTTCCATATTTCTCAGGTACATCTTTCCTGAGTAGACAGTCCCAATATACACCTCTATACACCGAATCGAATGCACCTTTGATATCTAGGAACACGACAACGGTGGGCCGCCAATATATGTGGCGGTGCTCCAACAACGGACGCAAAGTGAAGATGTGGTCAACTCAGCCACGACCTTGACGGAACCCGACTTGCTCTTTACGAATCTGGCTTTCACGCGTGCCAGTCAGTCTGTGAAGAATGACAGAGGCAAGCAATTTTAAGGCGATGGAGATCAGACTGATTCCTCTATGGCTGCCGCATTCCGATCGTGAGCCCCCCTTGAAGATTGTGACCACGACGGAGCGGCTCCCATCGGTTGGGACAGTTTCCTGTTCCCAAACTTTCACTAGTAACTCGTATAAACCATCCACAGAAGCAGGTCCACCGAATTTTAAGAGTGCTGGAGGATGATCATCCGATCCCGTGGCTTTATTTAACTTCAACAGTCCGATCTGACGTTCAACTTCCTAGCGAGAGGGTGGATCCAAAGGGACGGCCCACGGAGCGGGGTGATCAGTAGCCCGTGAGAAATCTAACAATTCCGACCGATTAAATTGTCTTTCAAAGTGCTCAGTCCAAAGCTCTAAGCGTTTTGACAAGTTGTAGATAAGCTGTCCACTCTCGTCACGTATAGTTTCACTAACACCAGGTCTCCAGCTGCCCGTTGTGCGTACCAGCCGGAATAACATACGATGGTTACAAAGGGCAGCGGCCATTTCCAACTCTGATGCACGATGAGACCCACAGAATTTGCGGTCACTCTTCAGGCTAGTATGGACATTGCCCGGAGCTCTTTGCGAGTTTCATAGTGTTCGTTTCCAGTCGGAATATGCTTGCGAGCATGGATATGTTCCGGGGGCTGCAAAGATACCCAATGTCCATGTTGGCGATTAGACTTACCACATGAGGATTTGCCTGCTGCTAGTAAGGACTGGCGTATATGAGACCAGTGAGCTACAACCGCATCCAGTGAGCGCTTACTCAACTCGTACGAAAGCGTACTTTGATAGGCATTCAGAACAGCTGGCTTCGCCAGTTGGCTGGTGTCAATGCACTCACAATATCGTCGTGGACGTCCGCCAAGACGCATCCGCAGCTCAGCGCATAAAAGTATATGGTCAGTGTCTACAATTTTGCCCCAGATTCAGCGACAGTTCTGGACGCAGCCTCTCCATCGGTAAGTCATCGCAATGTGATCCAGTTGCGTCCATTGCTGGTTCGAGCCTGATGGGCGCCAAGTCACCTACCGGTGGGTGCTGTGTCGGAAATTAGTGCTCGCAAGAAATAAGCGAGCATCCTCCCACAACAGAAATAACCGCTCAACGTTATCGTTACAAGAGTCTACACCATGTTGGCCGCCCTAATGCAGTTCATCAGTGAATAATTTTTCAACTTGAGAGTTCAGATCCCCAGCCAGCACTACAGGGTCCGAGCTTATTCTGTGGCGAAGGAGCTCGTTCGGTTGACGATAAAAGTCGTCTTTTACCGAGTCAACACTACAGTTTGTGGGTGCATAGGCTGAGATAACGAACCGACACCTGTTATTCACACGAGACTTCGAAGCTTTGAAGGAGCAAGCCAGTCGTACCGCACACATCCGGCTACTGGTTTGGCTCCAATCAACCAGAGTAGCTTTAGCTCGAGGACTCAGGACAATACCAACACCTACTTGGTCGGTACTCAAAGCTGCATCGCCGCCGGGTAGGCGCAATAAAGAAGTGCTGCTAGTGTTACCAGAAGAGGATCGCAGAGTGAGCACAGAGCTTGTGTCTTGCAGGCGGGTCTCCGATAAGCAGCAAGTATCGATCGAGAGGGTCTCTAATTTTTGAGCAAGATCGAGGGCTCCAAATGGAACCCGGTGCACTAGGCTTGACCGCTTGCTTGGACATGGGTCTGTTGACAGGACAGGAATGACGCTCCGCGTTCACATGTGAGTTAAAACTAGAAGACAAGCAACTATTGAAGCAAGGTGGGTGAGGGCCAAGAATTAAGAACTTGAACACTTAGTGAATAAAAGTGTAGCTGGAACGGGACGATAAGGGTGAAAAAGCATAAGAGGGGAATAAAAAGATGGGTAAGCCCCAGCAGTAGTATCCAAACCCCTATCCACCCTGCTGCATGCGGCAGATAGAGCACCGTTGATTATCCTCTGCGGTGTCCAGAGCATCAGGAAATTGTTTGAGGAACGATTCATAGGATCGCGTGGGCAGGATAATTTTAGGTTGCCCAGGCCTAGACAGGAGAACGGTTAGGGTTATCAGCCAAATCCTTTGGATCAAAAACATGACCACGAAGCAGCGGGTTTGGCGCTGGGCTACAAGGAGTCCGTTCTAATACATACGGAGCTGCTCTCATTCCAATACCCAACCTGGAGGACCAAGAGGCTGAAATTGTCTGGCCTCTAACCATTGACTAACCTGGTATGAGTGGCTATATACGTGCCAAAAGAGTACCACCCATTATAGCTCAATGGATCACTGAAGCACAAAAACCATCACACCACTATAAGGTCCAGCCTGTTTGTGATGCAACGCAAACCATCCATGGTCCCTATGTAGGCCCCGTCGTCCTGTGGCTTGCCATAGTTGCAAGCAAATCCAAACCGGATGCTGGCAACCATATATCCATACGTATAGATGGAAAACAACGATTACCTAGGTACATATAATTGGACGTATTTGGTGATACTTGAACGTACATGGAGGTGTGCAAGTGTGGCATATACTAGAAAATATAGTCGCACATCCGTCGAGCTGTAGGTACAAGTATTCCTTATGTAGCAATACGTTTATCTTCGTTTTATTGTCATCAGTGGTAATCAGCATTATGTACAGTAACAGGCCAAACATGGACACTCCCGCAAGCGCATGCAAACAGCACTATCCCCTTACTTAACTGCAATGGAGTGATTTATGTTGACTTCGCGTTTCAAATATACATTTGCCCTTTTTCAAACCATGTTTTCTAAGTACCTGAATACATGCACGGGTGTTTTCATAGACATTAACCAATAGGTGCAATTATTCATCACCAATTAGAATGAGTAAAATAGCTGAATTACACAAATCAGTCATAACCTAGTACAGTTATTATAATACGCCCCTAGTAAACGTTAAAGATGCAATAGATAAATAAATCATATAAAATCTATGTACTAACCGAGTAACATAGGAATAAGGAAAGAACTAAAAGTAATAGGGAGTAAATTAAGTTTGTACATGTATATCACTCACATATGCATGACGTTGTACGGATAGATATTAATGCCAACGTGACTGGTGCTCAGTCAGCCCAAATAACTGCCGCCGGTGTGGTAGTATTATCGGCACTCAACGAGACTCCATTGGTTGTTCGCGCGACCAGTACACAGAGAAATATTAAAGGTAACCTTACAAGGGCAGCATATTCACAAATGAGCATGTCTCCATTTTGGCCCATCTAGCGTAACCTGCGTATGTTCCACAGAGAAACATTATTATGGTCGGGAGCAAAACCACTGTTATGGGCTCCACGAGCCTGCATAAACGGTATTTACTAAGCCGATGTACACCTCATGACACTGGCATTAATATGATTACGACCTAAGCCTCAACTATTGGCTCCATATGACTTCAAGCCTTGTTCTTAGTTATCCTGCAGTTTACCTAGAGTTGTTTTTATTATGGCAACTAGCAGAGCGGATATTTTTGGCTCCACACGCATCCACGACCTGCGTTTATTAGACTTAAGTTGGCGGCGCAGCATTTTTATCAGTATCACCGCTAAGAAACTAACTACTATGGGCTTAACACGCCTCCATGAACCTTATTTTCTGTGGCTATATAAGATCCTTGGCAACTGCATCTCTATCGCTTAAAGGGAAGTAGGAGCTTTTGACCTTACATGCCTTCACAACGGGCTTATTAAGCCATACGTAGGTCCCACAACAGTGACATCAAAATGGCCACTGGCAATGTAACTACTATAAGCACGGCGCGTCCACACCGGGCGTAGTGATAAAAGACATACAGATCCCATAGTGGACGCCATTATCTCTATGAGCTAGGCCACTGACGAAGGCCAAACTGGTGCTTCAAGACGCATGCAAGGAAAGGGTTTTATTGTTGCCGTCGATACAAGGTATACGCGGGTCACACGGCAGTTCATTTTTTGGGTCCTCGCATGCAAAGTTTCATCATACTTTGCTGTATAATCACTGAAATAAGGTACTGACAACGGAAGACGGCATAAAGTACAACGCGGACATCTATACTGATTTTAAACATTCACGTCGTCATGGGGAAGGTTTTCTGCACTCTTGACCCACAATGTGCATGCACTGGGGAATGGTTTATTTCAAATTGTGCCACAAACACACATGTAAGCAATACACGTAGTTTTGACTCAAGGTTGTCTTACAAATTCAAGAGCTATTGATGTTGTGCACATCCAGGTAGTCAGGGTGGATCTTTCACAACATATATATACAGGAGGGCATTCCCTGGAAATAAAAAGCACATGCTCACGTACGATGGCCGTGCCACCTCGCAACCTGTGATGAGAGTGCATATGGAGGAGTGCAATATAGAAGAGACCACGTTCACAAACGTGAACACTGTGGTCAGACGTCCCCACTTGATGTTGCATTCAGAAATAAGGTGGTGTCCATTTCTGTCACCTATCATTGATACTATCCACAGGTTTGCGGACATCCTTAGGCTGCTTAAAGGTGCGTGCCGAGATGAGGCAGGACTAGTGTAATGGTGCATGCCAGATGACAGTCGTTACCTATGTAATTCAAGTATGGTGGTACCACAAAGATCACTTAACGGCTTACATGGGTACCAATGTTTGACAGAAATGTGTACTCGTAGTATGGCAGCATGAACTATTAATAGGTTATGACGTTCAAACCACTCACAAATATTCCAGATCTTGCAGGTGAGCGTGTAATTCGGTAGTAACCCACAAAGCGTGAACACGGAAAATCGGTTTGTGCCCCGTAAAAAGAGTGGCATCACCTGCTGCGAGACAGGATTGCAATGTGCATACAGGCACAAAATGGGAAGCTGCCCAGTAACCGAGGTGAAAAAGAGAAATCATCCACGACTCTTTATTAGTATCCGCAGTGTGTCACTGGGAAAACATAGGCGGAGCGAAACATCGCGGTTGGCTGATGAAAAGCTATATTACTGGAAGCTATTCAGTTATCGGATGTGAATATGACGCAAAAATTAATGGGTAAGGGAATTTGACGGATTGTGGCACTGGGAAATCATTGATTAAGCCGGTGTATCTCAACCTGGTGTCAGAAGCCACGGGAATGGAGGGTTCGCACCTCACAGTAAAAGCTACAAACTAGGCAATAGCTCATGTGAACATGAAGCGGTATGACACACCGAGACCATTGTCTGGGACCAGAACGAATTGGTATCGGTCTAAAGGTATGGAGAGTGGGCAATTACAGTAGGTAAACTTGACACGGGTGCTCATAAACTTGGCAAACTTAACTCTTCCGAGTCGTAGGAGAACATTCATCAGTCGCGCGCTGATGTTTCTTGGTTCACTAACATGCTGGCCCTTCAGACGATCCAATATTGCAACTCCGACCCTATATTCCCATAAAGCTGTGGTGGCATTGCTCACCAACTAGAAGGTGCAACTAACCCTGGCTTTATGAAACTTACCTTGCACAACCAGCCGGGCCTTACTGAACGCCGCAATATTGATGTTGTACCGCGCCAGTTCCATTGCGACCAGTGCAGTGCGCCACTCCAGGTGCTCAAGGGAGTTTTGGTCCATTAGTCTGCACACGTTTCAGCAACCGATGCTGAGTGCTTTGCACGCAGGCGTATGATGGTAGTTGTAGGCAACCGCACGCGAGGTGGTGGTTATGCTTCGGAGGTTCGCTTGAAACCCTCCACCCGGAGCCTTTGGCTCCAAAGCCTGACAAACAAGGTAGGGTGGAATTTAGTGATTAGCTTGAGGGACTCCGTGCGGTGCATTTAGCTGAATAGCCCGATCCACAAATCAGTGGGTGGTTTGGTGGTTTGCCTGAGGGACTTTGCCCGGAGCCTTTGGCTCAATAGCCTGACCCCTTAAGCATTAGGGAGCAGATCTAGCTATGGCGTGTGATTGCAAACAGGTTTGGATCTGCTTGAGGTCCGTCACACGCAGTTTTGGAGACGTGGAACAATTCATATGTTTCGCGGCCGTAGTAGGATACGCACCTGCGACTAGGGTCAGAGGCACGTGGGTTTTGGCGAGTTTGCTTCAATTTGATCAATGGCTGCCTGGCTTGAGGCGGACAGTAGTTAATCATTGAGCACCCGGTGCCCTCTCACCGTCAGAGACAATGCGTGGCGCTCATGCTTTACGCCAATCAGGCTGTGAGCCTATAAACCATAGCCCTGTTGTTTCCACTGGCTAGATTTCACGTGAAGTGAGCTATCAACCACTTCCTAATTTCCGAAGAGGATGGACTAGGAAACTGGCAGGGCGCCCACTTCTGACAGGAGAACGACTCGGGTCCTCAGCCAAAGCATACGATTCAAGGTACGCTCGAAAGGTTGCGGGGCTAGCACATAGTGAGTTCACTGATCCATTAGGAATGGTCTCCTGGATCTTAGCAGGGAGAAGGGGGCAACCCTACTCCCACCCAGCGGTCGCCACTAGAGGGACGTCCAGGACATGAGCCCATGGAACAACAGTAGGAGTATTGGGTAGACAAGCTGTCAGGATCCAGCCACCACCAGCCTCAGCGCAAGACAACCTCTCTAGCCTCTCATCACATACGCGTGTGCTTAAACGCAATTGATCAAGCTTCCTCAGAGCCATATTCTGCATTCTATCTCTCAGATTTAGCTTGCTTAGACCAACGGTAATTTCAACCTTGTGGCATTTGCCCTGCTCCCGCGAAAGCTGAATCGGGGAATTTTTGTACCCAAATTCACAAAACAAGATTGGTGACCTCAAACTAAAGCCAACTCAGAGACCTATACGATGAGCATTCAACTACAGCTATCTACAGCTAAGCGAATTAGCTATCGACATTTTGTGTTGCTATCACTTACTCGCTTTATTTAAATCCCAGAGCTTAACAAGCAAGCCCATCCATCCGTTAAATTCTAGTTTGCCAGCCGTGTAAACACCGAAAGCATTGAGCTTGAAAATATAGCGACAGATAGGCAACTAAAACGTTAACCGAAAAAGCATCGATCGACGCAACGGTATTAACGACCAACCAACAGATCCGCTTATTCCACACCAAGGCTGACACTAGTATGTGGCTTTCCTGCATACCGCAAAAAATACGTACCAGAATTCCGTGCGTAACTTGCAGAACCAGGTTTCATTCTAATGTTGCAAAGCTCACAGTGTGCTAGTTGAATATATGTAATAGTAAACCATCTTCTCTACGGTTCTACATGGTTATCCAACTAGTTAACTTGTTCATGAACTAGCACAGACACATGAAACACTGCTGGCAATCACTAAAATATGAGGAGAACCAAAGTCCATTCTTTTAAGGAAAATTTGACGGTTAAACAGTCTCAGAAGTTCTTAGTAGGCTCCGGTGCAAAACACCGGAAGAATGTCTAGCAGCATTAAAAATGTGTTCCCTGTGGCTTTAGATGTCAACGCCAAGCTGCCTAAGTAAGTCTAAAACAACGGCCGCCAGTCCTAGTAAAATAAGTACGGTCAGGACCTCATTCATTCTCCAAACTGTTCCAAAATTTCAGAATAACGTCGACGTTAGTGGTAGTTGAAATCTGCTTTCTGCCACAACCAACCGGAAACTAAGGTCTACGGTTACCCCCACTGAGCCTAAAGTAACTGGAAGGCGAATTTGTAATTCCACAGCCTCCACCGGTTTTAGGCGGACCAGCTGTGCGACTGACTTCAATCCGAGCTACACGTGATGTGCCGTCGGTAATCTGCACCAAAGTTCCAGCATCAACGTCAAGTTCCCTAGAAGGAAAATAACTCAATGATGTGAACCAGTGGCACTCTATATGTTACATCATAGGTGTTGTAATTAAGCCAGCCAAAGTGACACGGATCAGGCGTCACCCAAATGCACAGCGCTACGGTGAACCGAGAATTCTCCGTGTTTTATTTCTTACGCTGGTGAAGCAGAAACCATCCTGGTATCGACACCGCGCCTTCGTAATATCATGCGCCATCTGCATCTTCCCGGATATTCCGTGGAGCGAGCGCTAACAGACGAAACATGACTTGGAAGTACACCGCAAGTAAACTGCGGATAGGACCATCGTTGTACACAGTGTTCCCGAGGCTGCAGATCATGATGCGTGCGAAGCGACCGCGCACCACCAAGAGGAGTGGCGATACATTCGAGAAACCATGTCCCTGGAGTCGATCGCGAGGTTACACAGGATGCCAAATTACAAAGGAACTGGCCTGAGGATGATGAAAGTGGTGCAATATTCCAAACAAATGTCAACTATGGTGTTGGAGAGCTCGTAGGCCAAGCTCAGGTTTGGTTGGCTTTCCCAAGGTGACGCCGGGTAAGCTTGGCGGCAGAAGTTTGGTAATGTATATTTTAAACCACTGTCACCTATCATACCCACTTTTGGAAAAACAGCAGGTGACTGCATGGCAATACTGAAAAGGACACTGCATTTAGTATAGGAGTGTCAGAGACGTGGTGTATTTACCGAACGCTCCGTGGAAGTTGGCGGTTTTGGTTTACGGTCCGGTTTTATAGACTCCAACCTTGTAGATAAATCCACCTGCAAGAGACAGCAGTAGTAGAACTGGTGGGAAATGGCATAGAGCACCCGACGGACCTCCTGCATCTGTCTTAGGTTTTGCCACTATTTTAACGCACTTCCACTTTCCTTTGACAAAGGCAGAAGCCCGCTTGTCTCCATCGCTAACAAGGGAATCAAATACGCTTTCCGAAGTTTTCGTTGTTTAGAGCGTCATTACTAATTGTTTTGCTGACAGCACACTGTGAACTTACTGACGCCAGGTCTGGCAACTTGAAATTACCTTCTACTGCCTCCTGAGGGAGACCTGAGCGGTCAAGACGCTTTACAAACCAAACAACTAAATTGTCCAGCGTACACACCAGAGATAGCAGACTTTCCAGACACAGGACTGCTGGTTACTGTCGTGTAACGCTTAGTCGTACGCCAACAGCGGTCACCACAACTATATAGTATACTATGACTACTAGCCATAAGGGTATAATGCATGGGATCCAAGCCAATAGAGAACTCAGGGAACTAACGGCAACACATATCGCATTGCAGGCCCCTGGAGAAGGCTGTAATTTCTTTGAGACACTCCACTTCGCCATATTTAACAACCGAGTAGCCCGAATTAGAACACGGGGTGTTTGGACAGCACTGGACGAGCATCTAGACAGAAAGGAGTCAGAAACTGCAGCAAATGTAAGTGATTAGCAACAGAGTTGTGAACCGGTTTTGGGAGGATAAGCTATGAGCGGTCGGAAAGACCAAGTTTGAGGTGCATGAATTGCAATGAACCCACCAAATCACGACAGACGAAACAAAGCCGAGGTGAACTTCAAGGATGGGACAACAGTTCACTTGCAAAAGAGTAGAGACACCACGACCAGGAAATCGATAGCTTGCAGTCAAGTTGCACTGCAATGGGCAAATCACACAAAGAATTCAAACTTCGTGCGCCTCTTTTAAATGAATAATGGCACACAAGCGGCGAGAAGTAGCTGGTTAGCATCCAGTGGTCAAAGGACAAGTAAGCATCCAAGGCTTCAGACATCACAGAGGGTCAGGAGGGAACAGGAGCCAGGGATGAAAGAAGCTTTCACATAACCAGCGTCCCATTTCGTATGCCAATAAGCGAAAAGGACTCCCAGCACTTTGATATGATAATAGATTTTTGCGTTTACCCTAGGAAAAGAAAGATGTAAGGGCGAAAATTCACCGCATTTTCATCTATTTGCATAGGCTCCTCGCATGTGGTTAGAGACTGAAATGCGTATTCACAAGAATTCATGGAACAGGGAAAACCACATTTCTTCCAGACAACGTTTGAAGTCCAATACCGTTTGCAGCAGACGGGACAGTGGGAGCGTTTGATCGCTGGTCGAAAATACCCACGTCACGATGACAGCGATCCTATAGCTGCTGGAACCGAATACATATTTTACACTGCCAGTAGGGGACATGCATTCAAAGCACCCTGATAGCACAAACCGGGACTTTGAAGGCGAATTTGAGTGGTTAAAGTCCTTAACCGGCTACTATGCATCTTAATCCATGGTTAAGGAAATTAAGGGCCAGCTTGAAGGCGAAATTTGTCCTTCCACCGCAGCCTCATTAAATACGCAGTGAAGGACTTTTCACTGTGTATAATCAGAAGGCTAGGTGAAACGATGGACGACAGGCACACCAGCTAAGCATGAATGGTCACTGACGGTTGACCTTGGCCAGCGTGAACCAATAGCTTGTAAACACCACGACGCTACGCACGCACCTAAGGGGTACCTCTGTACGCCGCTACCACTGTACGCCCCACGTAGCGGCTACCCACCTACTGCGCAACCTAGGGAGAATGCTCCCAAACCCGTACCTTCCCATGCCATTAACAATCCTATGTAATAAGCAGGTATCACTACTACTTACTAAGGCCACCTAAACCTGGGAATCATGGCTGATCGCCAACATGACATTTTTCGCATGCGGCGTACCGAACTGAATGACGGGAAAGTGTGGTACCATGGTGCACATCCTGCTGCGAGTGAGTGGAGGAAACCGCTTTGAACATGGCGCACATGGTCCAGTCTCACTTCCCACCGTGATGCCTCAGGATTTTCGTCTCAATAATCACAAGGATTGCAGAAGGAGAAACCGATTTTTGCAGTGCAAAGTCCATTTAATGACACAGCAGTGGGTACATTAAATGAATCAACATTAATATTGACTAGAGTGGTCAATTTTCCGTTTGAAACTGCCTGGCTTCTTCTATGCTGTTGTCTGGGGATTCCAAGTCCACTACTTGGAAAACCTTAATTAAAACATGTTAATAACTAATCCACCATTAAATACATGCTGGCTGTTTGTACACTCTTTAGCTGAGTCGCGCCATGAGTTGCCACCAATAGATTTCAGCTATTTCTTTACATACTTTGTTATGTTATCCGGTGAGATATTGCTACGGGATAATCTTTTTAACAGAGCAGCTACAACAGATGAAACGGTCATGAAGTCGCATATTTTGCATTTCATTAAAAGTTTCGTTTTCTGGTCTCTGCGTTTGTTACATGAACCGGAATAATTTAGCTCCGCCAGGAATGAGCGCGTTAATACACCCTGCATCATGAGGGGCACCGTCTCTGATAAGGTGTACATTTGCACACCTTCCAACTAAGTGTGTTGCATACAAATGTGAGATATGAAAGAATTCTACTAATAGTTGACTGCTTGCCGCACCATGCATTATTATATATGGAAGGACTGCAGTTCCTTCACGGATGTAATTGGCAGAGGAAGCTACGTTGACAGCTGTCGTTGTTGGCCAGCCATGGTCACAGCCATGGACCACACGCAGCACTTCATAGACAACTGTGTCTCCATAGTTTTCTGAACAATACCTGCAAATGTGTACTATGGTTTAATAAAGTAGGAACTAACCATCTATGGACTTCATTTTATTATTCAGTTGCTCCATATCGCCTGCTGGAAAATGTGGAAACCTCATAGAAATGTTGACGGTGAATACCTTCCCAATGGTTTTTAGGAACAATCATGAAAGATGAGTCAGAGGTTGCAACTACGACTACGATAATCAAGCTAGAAAGCATAAGCCCCAACCTGAATCCAGTTTCCGATTCTTGCAGTCGAATGTTCAACACTTTGGAATGCAGTCTTGAATGCTGAATCTGCATGGGAAGAAAAATTTACGCCGTACCAGTATTAGATTGATTTTATCCACCCGAGGGGTATTGCAGCGAGGGCGACCGGCTTGCACTTTTTCTCATGGAGCGCGCCAACTCAGTTAGGAAAATGACGGGTGTGGAGAAATAGAAAAAGCTGTAGGGGCCAGAAGCTTCCTGAGGCACTAAGTCATCGTCGTCTGAAATCAAACGACTTAGTCTACGGCAGTGCTGAACTATTATGCAGACGAGGTGGTAACTCACATGCGTCCGTGTGTGGATGTGCATATGCCTGCCGTTGAATCTATGTCTTCGGGTAAGTTCGAAAAGTCGACTGGGTTGGGTGTGGAGACAGCCTGATGGAAATTCACTGAAAAATTATGACAGCACAAAACATACTACCTTGACGAAGTATAGTCACATCGGCGATACTACAATCCTCGTCCGCCGAACGGTGTTCCTACGCAGCGCTAAGATCTTCCGAATGGTTGACGTACGGTATCAACATCCGTCGACCATCCCCAAGCTGCCAGGAGTTGCTTATAGTTGTAACCGTGGATACATTGGACGTAATCAGGGGAACGACGAAATAGATTAATGAGGTCATAACGTTGAAATAGATGACATATGCAGGGTCTACCTGTCCGTTTGCACAGCCACCGACTACAAAGAAACATAATAGAAACGAAAGTTTTAATAAATGAATATGTTCTGTACCTAAAGCGTTATTCCGGAATATATGCAGACTTTTCTTTGTATGATATCTGTCGAAGACGTGTTCAGGTGAACTGATCGCTACTGCAAACCCGTCAACATTGTTAAGGAAATAACCAGTTTAGGTACATCCGTGTTGCAAGACGCCATTCCAGGTTGTTCATATGGTCACACATTGTATGTGCACTGCATGCCTGGGCAGACCTGTGGTATCAGAATTGCACGCAGCGCCCTGTCGCTTGCCATTTCGATGTACGTAGCTGCCTTTACGCTTTTAACATCTCTCTGTATGTTTAAATGTAGAAGAAAGTTACGACCTTGTGCCCCGTGCAAGTGGTGGTTCGTACCCCAGCACCCACACTTACCACATGCAGTGGTGTAATGGAACTACCGTAGGACGGCGTACAGTCTCTCAATACGTTGAGTGCATAGGTGTGAGCCTCATGCGGACGCCCTGCGAGCACAAAGCATGAAGGAGTACTAAGGGAAATCGTGTAACGGGATTAGTGTGAACTCTTTGTGAAGGACTTTCATGTCAGCAGGTAAATAAGAGGAAGTTAAAAACAGTCGGAAAGAGCAAGAAATACTCATAAGCATTAAAATAACTGATGAAGTCAAAAGTTCCCGGGAAACATAAATAGGATAAAGTAAAAGGGATCATTCGGCGACGCTACAAGTGGACAACACATAACATTGTGCCATCCGGAGTTCTAAAGATCTGCAACGGGGAATAATAGCTAATACGTCATTGAAAGAGAGGCACACACATTTGCAAAGTCCATCGCGCACAACTAATGCCTGCATATAATGGATGATGACTGAGGCGGCAAGTATGTTGGCAACGGCAGTAGGTAGCCGGAGACGGTACAACACTTGCATGCCGGTGAAAGTTTTATAGGCAATGCTCTCATCTTCCGCGCATAATTGGTTAAACCTAAATATGCAGTACGGGTAATCAGATACAATAATCACGTTGTCAGGTGCGCTGGACGCATACGTGGTGCTAGCCAGAACCAAAACTTCACGGCGTGTTACTCCATACTGGAGTATGCGAAGCACCTGCTATTCAGGCCACTGCATATTGCAAGCAGCGTCTCACAATCTGTGCTGCAGGGTTTCGTGCGTTACGCACTACTCGCTTCAGGACGCCCATATAGGATTCGAATGGAAACGCAGAAGAATTATCAAGCGTTCCATGCACCTTCACGTCCAATGCTGGGTGGCTCAGAGAGTGAACATTGTACGTCATCTAGTCTTTTCCGCACAGGCGCTCGTACCCGTAAATGAAATTAAGTATCAACCGTTTCGAGAAAGACCAGCATTACTTATGCAACAGCGGGTGACATAAAATAGAGATTCCTAAATCAAGGTGTCAAAAATTGTTGTAATAATCGCTTGGTATGACCTGTAACAAAATTGCAGGCGCGGTGTAGAAAACAAACTGCGTAAATGTCATGGAGTTCCAACCTATAAACCTGGATAAACCACTGCAACGCCTAGGGAAATCGCACGGCTAGACACTCCTCCTTTCTATAATAAAGCATCTATAGCACGCAATGTATCATTTGGAAAGTTCAATTTCTTTCCTACCGTTACCTCTGTCCACAATCCGAGTATACGTCGCACCATCCCTAAGCACACGCAATGCATGCAGTCAATAGGAAATCACGGAACCATTTCAATACTAAGGTATACAAAAGCGGACTTCAATGAGCGCTTCCGTTTCATAATCGATTTAGGAAACCTGAGCCGGCGCGTGGTAGATTGGAAGGTAACCATTATGTTTAACATAACAAATTCGCTGAATGCATTTGCCGCAACTACTGTACCCTGAGTGAGCTTTAGACCTCTTCACCTATGCTCGATCAAGTGCCTCACCTATAACAGGCCCTACTTCAATAAAAGTGGTCCTGGGGCATACCGGGACAGTGAAACCCGTTAACAACAGAAGGTGCATGCTAAGTATAAGTGGACTCAGAAACTCATTCATATCTAGTTTCTCGGGACCACGGTAAAATCCGACAGAATTGCCTTTTCGGAGAGTTGAAATGGAGGAAAGCATCTATGGACAGCAGAACAACAACAACCCTTTCCGGCGACTGAATGTCTTCATTCTGGTAAATACTCTGTTGGCCCCGCGGCAGCCCAATGTGGCCATATGCATCCGTACCAATCCCAAAGGTCTGCACATGCATTAGGGTTCTCAGAAGTGTTCGGTAACCTTTCGGTATCCGAGGCATATACTTGCGAAGCGAAGCCAGCAACTTGTTTACAGAAGAAATGCTGGGTCGCCTGCTTCCCACCCTTTGTCGTAAACCTTCCGATCCACCAGCAGTTGCCTTCCGCTTGGTGTTGCTGCTGAGGATGGTTTAGTCCATGTCCAATTCTGACGATGAAGCGCGCTCACCACTGCCAAGGGTAACCATTGTCTTTGCACTCTGCAGCGCTACCGCATTTTGCAGACTTTATTGTATCTCTACGTCGTTTGTGCACAAATGCCCTGTGCTTGCCTATATGAGGTATTTAACAATAACGTAATGCGATTAGAAATTACCGGTATCTGGTAATGGCGCACACAATGTAGGCGTTGGAATATCATATTCCGTTCCCTCCATCGGACAATCACATTGATCACTTTGCCTGGCGCGTCTTTGCACACGCAACTGCCGATCCCGCAATGAGACGTCGCTAGGCAGCATGAAAAACAATTGACGGCTTGTACAGAGGCTTCAAGCCAAGGGTAACCATTGTCCTGTGCACTCTGCAGCGCTACCGCACTTTTGCTGAATTTATTGTATCTCTTCGTCCTTTGTGCACAACTGGTTGGTTAGAATCCCGGTCCGGAATAATGTTTATGCTGCACCTGCTAGTAAGAGAATAATTATCATCCTTATATACATTAGTATTGTGTCACAATACACAATACAACAAGAAAATACCACAGAGGCACGCCGGACGCGTCCCCAGTAACGAATGGTCATCGTTCCGGAGAGCTAACAGCCGGCTATCATGCCGAAAAAGAGAGTTATATTATGTCTAACGAATAAGATGGTATTCGGAAAGTAAGACTAAGCAGGTGGGGGACGGGCAAAGAAACCCACAACACACGCCATTACGGCCGGCTCTTAGCCATACGAGCAAATGTGTACAACCAGGCTTGTTCATCGTCCCTAGGACCCTAGCAATGCAGTCTGGATGTACTAACCGACGCCAAGTTTGAAGTGAGGAGTTCAGTTCTCTAAATCATTTCATCTCCTGACCTTCCTTCTTCCTCTTCCAACAGCACAACAGGCGCGCAAACAAATGCACGTCTCGGGAGTTAGTGTGCTGGCCTGCGCAACATGTGGCCCAGCCATCGGTGACTGGTACGTGAGATAATAGTGCTGAGAAGTTCAATATCTCTTCCTGCACCAAATACGCGACGCCGAACACGTCCTTTGCGCACGCCGCGCTCCCACCAGACATGAGCTAAGCTGCGGAGGTGGCAATGATCGAATGTGGCTAGCCCCTTGGTCTGTCGACCTGATGTGTCAGGTTTCACCACCGTATACTAGGGTTGAACAGAAGGTCACATTATAAACTCTTCCCCTCATGGTGAAAGTGATGTCACTTCTGCGCTACAGGTGGCGGGGCTTGTCAAAGTACAACGAACGTTTGCTGTACGGTTCGTAATCACAGCTTCGATCCCACGGGCGCTGGTTTAACCGTCCAGGTACTTTAATTCCTGAACGACTTCTATTGGATCAACACCAAGGTTCAGCGCGAGGGTGGGTATTTGCTAAGCTTGGAGAACTTTGCATTACGTTGGAGCAAAGCATTACCCAAAGCGACTGACAGCAAGTGCTAGTAGGTCCAGTGCAGCCTGACAACTTTGGGGGCTGTCACATATGAGGGCAATGTCGTCCGCAAACTCCAACTCAAGAAGTCGCTCACTAGGAAGCATATATATATATATATATATATATATATATATATATATATATATTTGTGCCATCGGAATCATGGCTGAATAGGAAAACAATATGAATAATAAGAAAAGAGCAACAACAAATGCTTTTTTTGTCTATTTTACCACTCACAGTTTTTGAAATTTTTTCAGTTTGTTCCTTTTTTAGGGGGAGGAAGAAGGGACACCGCAACAAACCGATGCACACGTCCGCCACTGACATCGTTCTTAAGCCATGGCTTCCAAGATCTTCAACCAACAAGTATCCTCATCTCTCGGACCCCAACCAGGTAGTCGACAACAACCGGCCGAGGCCAACTGTTTCGTCAGCTTTTTCATGCGGCTTCTCCATGTTGTAGGCTGTCCACCAGACCGTCTCTTCCAGCCCTGCTCAGCAACCGCAAACAACGCACGACGCGGGTAACGCTGGACAGGCATGCGCAATACGTGTCCCAACCACCGCAGTTGATGCAGTGAAACGAGCTCCTCGAGCGAATGGCTTCCACGTCCCAAGACACGCTGTCTAACTTCCACATTGCTTACGTGGTGCTGCCACCACACACGGGCAATGGACCGCAGACAGCGGTGCTCGAAGACGGATAGCCTGCTCAAGTCATCTTTACGAATGGGCCAGTTCTCGCATCCGTACAGCAGTACAGCACGAACAGTTGCACAATAGACTCGCCCTATGATGGAGAGACGAATGTCATGGCGACGCCACAAATGCCTCAGCCTAGAAAAAACGAGGCCTGCTCTCGAGATGTGCATCGAAATCTCGTCTCCAACAGCCCCGCCAGCAGTGGTGCAACTTCCCAAGTAGACAAAGCTCTCCACAACCTCTAGTGTCTCACCAGCAAGCGTGAGTGCAGGCAGAGGCACCTGCCAGTCTTGAAGGTGTGCCTTGCATATTGATGGCGAAAAGTACATACCGTACTTTGATGCTTCAATCGCCAAGCGATTTAATGCAAATTGGACGACCTGTGGATCGTCACCCAGCAAGACGATATCATCAGCATAATCCAAATCAACAACTCGACTACCTGGGATGAGCTCAACGCCAGCGTTCAACGAATCGCTCAGAGCGTTCTTCAGGACATCCTCAATGGCAACGTTGAATAGGAACGGAGAGACAGGGCATCCTTGTCGAACTCCACTGGAGACCACAAAGGTAGGCGAAAGCATGCCATAAGCCCTAACCCTGCCCGAGGTCAGACTATATAGAGCGCGCAGTATGGAGAAGAACTTCTCGGGGACACCATCCCTCAGAAGGCAATGCCACAGTACTGTACGATCGACAGAATCGAAGGCAGCACGGATATTCAGGAACACAGCAATCGTTGGCCTCTGATACACACGG
The DNA here is from genome assembly GCA_944474145.2 of Dicrocoelium dendriticum. Taxonomy (NCBI): domain Eukaryota; kingdom Metazoa; phylum Platyhelminthes; class Trematoda; order Plagiorchiida; family Dicrocoeliidae; genus Dicrocoelium; species Dicrocoelium dendriticum. The sequence continues at coordinate 2,090,689 of OX104071.1, forward strand.
CGGAGCTCGAGGATCTGGCGAAGTGTGAAGATTTGATCGATGCAGTCGCGACCAGGGCGAAACCCAGCTTGTACTTCTCGTTACAACGATTCGCGTGTTGGGGATAGCCTGCGAAGTATGATGGACACCAGCAGCTTGCAAACGACGGGGACTAAGCTTATTCCACTGTAGTTGGAACAGATTGTGCGCAGGCCCTTTTTGAAGCTGGGGACGACTATCGATTCACCCCAAGATGATGGAACTTTCTTTTTCGACCAAATTTTCGAGAACAAAGCGGTGATTTCTCGGACCAGGAATGCGCCGCCATCTTTAAATAGACCTGCAGGAAGACCAACAGGGCCGGGGACTTTATAACGCTTTTGTTGATAAGACCACCCAATTGGTCTTTGCCTCGCACTGCTGAGGAATAAAACGTTTATTTATTTATTTGTTTATTTATTTATGTGCCGGAGCTCCCGCCCGATTTCCTGGGAAGATGGGGGGTCTGTTGGGGTAGACCACTCGGCCCCAGCGCGAGCGCCAGAGGTAGCAGATGGAGCTGGGGGCCAACAAAACTGCGACCCAAAACGTTCGGCCCATCGCTCCAACCGTCGTTGAAGATTGGTGATTAAGGTGCCATCCTCTTCGCATATTGTTTCACTTATACCAGATCGAACAGCCTCGGTGACTCGAATGAGGTGGAAGAGTTTTCTGGTATTACCAGAGAGAATAGCAAGCTCCATCTTCCCCATCATGTTCACACCACCAAACTTCGCGGTCCATTTGCAGACTCCTGCGCAACTCTCGACCAAGGTATTGGCGTTCTTCACTGTGTCTGGAATCCGATGGGAGCAAGCGGCGTCTGTCCATCAGCGACAAGAAGTCGGCGAAAATCCAGTGATTCGGTTGGTGACGGGTAACTCCACAAGTGTCAATACTGGCGGAAACTAAAGCATCTTTGATATGCGCCCACTGCGAATCGAGATCACCGTCAATAGTTGAGCCAAGCAAGGTTGACAGTGAGGCTTGGTACCTGGTTAAGATCGCAGCGTTTTGTAGATTCGCGACGTCCGGTCGGTAGTGTACGCGCTTAGGTGATCCTCCGAAACGCATGCATATCTTAGCATGAACCAATGCGTGATCAGAGTCTAGAAAAGTTGACCAGTACGATCGGCAGTCCGTTACGCTTCCGCGCCATCTGTAGCTGATTGCTATGTGGTCAAGCTGGGAACACTGTTGCGTTTGTGAGGGCGGGCGCCAGGTAGCAGTGTGTCTCCTCGAGTGTCGAAAACTAGTGCTCGAAAGAAACAAGCGATGATCAGAGCAAAGAGCAAACAATCTGTCTCCATTGTCTGATCGACTGCCACCGAGACCAAAACTACCCCCAATGTGGTGCTCGCTTGGTGGAAGGCGGCCAACCCGTGCGTTAAAGTCCCCGGCAAGAAGGACTATATTAGTCCTTTTGGAGGAACGCAGAAGTTCATGTAGTTGTTGGTAAAAGCTATCTTTAACTGCATCCGGGCTGCAGTCTGTAGGGGCGTAGGCGGAGACGACAAACAAGGCACGCTTAACATCTCGACGCCTGCTTACATTACATGAACCTCTTAGTCTGACTGCACATAGCCGACTGTTGACTGGGATCCAGTCAAGCAGAGCTGATTCAGCCCTGGCACTTAATACAACCCCAACACCAGCTTTACCAGTGGCGGCAGACTCTGGGTCTCCGGAAAGCCGCAAGTAGTATTTGGCGTCAGAGTTTACCGGAGAGGCCATTCTGATGACGGCTCTAGAGTCTTGTAATCTGGTCTTTGAAAGACAACAGATGTCTACCGATAGCGTTTCAAGAGTACGGGCCAGACATGCTTGTCGTCCGATCTGCATCAAAGTTCGAACAATAAACGCTGCGAGGATGAATGGAGAACAAGGTCGAAGAAAAGCTGGAGCTTCGGTGAGGTCAGAGGCGGTTGCGATCGCAGGACATTGAAAACCGGGAGTTTGGCTGTTAATTCTATCAGGTGCGAGACGTGGGGCGTTTGTGACGGTGACCGTAGAAGACATAAGAGTACATGTAAGTGAAGGACGGGAGGTGGGGTGGTCTGTGAGTGGACGTTGAGCGGTTGAGTTAGGACAGAAGAGAGGCATAGCAGTAGCAGTAGTGAGTGGTGTAGTCCATGATTCGTTAGTGGGCGTGATACTACCCGGTTGCCCAGGCCGAGCCTTTGATCAAAGATCTAACCTACAGGGCAACAGGGCGAGGTGAGGGCGTCGCAACCCGTTGGGAGCCGGTGACCAAGTAGATGGTTCATACGCCTTTCGATCCGTGAAGGACCAGGGGCCTAACGCACCCTTAAAGTACAATGCTTCTCGGGGAGGGGCAAGGGGCAGTGACTTTATTTAGTGGCGAGTCACATCCGCCACGTCGCAGTGTTGTTAAGCAGACATTTGTGGCAATTTATAGGGAGAACGCTTGCAATACGTAAACCCACCACGCCCTGGAACACTGCGATTGAACCATTCACCGGAACGGGAAATACCTTAACCTCCCAGCTGGCACCACGAGAAGGTTGTTCGGCAAGCCAGGAAGTAGCTCCACAACTTCTAGTTCTTGTCTAGCCAACGCTCTTTCCATGACACTATCCATAGCGAAGTCAACGAGCCAAGGTAACAGCAGGCAGCCTTGTCTCACACGGCTGAAGATATTGAACAACGGTGACATTTTGCCACAAACCCTTACTCTGCCCAAACTATACTCGTACAGCTCTTTGATAATGTTTGCGTATGTATCCGACACAACTTTTCTTAGCAGTGAGTCCAAAGGGCCCATGGAGCCACTAAACCAAAGGCACCTTTGATGTCGAGTAACAAGACAACGGTGGGTCGCCAATACACATGGCGGTGCTCCAGCAATCCAAGTGAAGTGAAGGTGTGATCGATGCAGCCTCGCGTTCGACGAAAGTCGGCTTGTTCTTCACGGATTGGGACTTTACGTGTGCCAGTTATTCTGTGTAGAATGACAGAGGCATGCAAATTAGAGGCAATTGAAATGAGAGTGATCCCTCTTTGATTGCCGCATTCCGAACCGGAGCATCCTTTAAAACTTGGGACTATGACAGAGCGGCTCTAGTCTGTTGGGACGGTTTCCTGCTCCCAAGGTTCCAATAGCAACTCGTCTAGGTCGTCTACTAGAGCAGGTCCCCCAAATCTGTATAGTGCATTGAGAATTCTACCTACATCAGCGGCCTTGTGCAATTTCAACTGGCTGATCTCGTGTTCGACTTCTGCATGTGAAGGCGGATCAAAGGAGACGGCCCATGGAGAAGGGCACTCAATGCAAGCAAGAGAAAGTGATAACTCAGATGGGTTACACTGCCTTGCAAGTTGTCCTGCCCAAAGCTCCATGCGTGTTGACAAGCTGTGGATCGGCTGTCCACTGTCGTCGCGTATTGTCTCGCTAACACCGGGTTTCCTGCTGCCCATTTCCCCTAGCAGACAGAATTACTTAGGATGGTTACGAACGGCAGCGACTGATTCCATTTTCAATGTACCACGAGACCACCAGGCTTCGCGATCTTACTTCAGGCAAACGCACAATTTTGTCCTGAGATTTTTGCGAGTCTCATTTTATCTGCCTGCAGCCAGCATACGTTGTTGAGCCTCCATAAGTTACAAAGACTTTGTAGAGACCCAACGTCTAGGTTGACAATTTGATTTTTACTATGAAGACATACTTGCTGATAGTAACGTTTGACGAATGTGCAACCAGTAATCTTCGAGGATGATCAGAGACACTTACTCAGCACCGATGCCAACGTAGTTTGACACACATTCAGAACACCTGGTTTTGCCAGATTGATTGTGTCAATGCGCTCAGGGCGACGTTGCGGCCGTCCGCCGAAACGCACCCGCAGGTCAGCACACGAAAGAGCGTGATCGGAGTCCACGCCGTAAATCGAGTGGCAGTTTTGGACACATCCTCTCAAGCGGTAACGAATTGCGATGTGGTCGATTTGCGTCCATGGTTGACTCGAGGCTGGTGGGCGCCAAACCGCTCTTCTGCGGGTGCTATGTCAAAAGGTATTGCTCAGCTGAAAGAGACATACATCTTTCCACAGGTGTAGCAACCGCTCACCGTTACCATTACGGGAGCTTACACCACGTTGGCCGCCCAGCTAAAACCCATCAGAGGACAATTTCCTGACTTGCGCGTTTAGATCACCATCATGCATCACAGCATCCAGGTTTCTTCGGTAACAACGAGCGTTAGGTTAGTGATAGAAATCATGTTTCAATAAATCAAGGATGCAGTTTGTGGGGCGTAAGCGGCAATGACACCAAGGCACAGTTTGTCCCTGCGCGACCTCAAAGACTGGAACGAGCCAGGCAGCTTAACGGCGCCCATCCGGCTGTTGACGGGGATCCAGCTGAACGGGGCGTCTTCAACAAGGGGACACAAAGCAATGTCGACGCCAAGTTGATCTGCATTCAAAGCTGCGTCACCGCCAGACAGGCGCAAGGAGAATGTGCTGTCCGTGTCGCATGTGAGGGACCGCAGAGTAAGCACAGAGCTCGATGCTTTCAAGCGGGTTTCCGATAAACAGTAAATATCGTTCGAGAAGGGCTCGAGTGTTCGGGTAAGTGCACGCTGTTGCGTGCCTGCTTTTCCCAGACACGTCAAGAGAAAGTAGTCACAATGGCTCTGCACACAAGCGTTCCATCCACAAAGCTTAGGTTCTGTACAATTAGGTGGGTGTTTAAAAACTTTGCCGCAGCTTTCAGCCACCAGCACAGTCTTTCCTTTTTCTTTTACAGTATGTTTTTGCAATACGATCGGTAGAGTTTTCCGCTGCGCGAAAGTTTGCTGTTTCGGGCTGAGTTTGCAGGCACACGTTGTTGTTGCTGCCATTTCTCGCCGTGCAGACTCTGTCCATTACGCGCTCTCCTTATTTGCACTCGATTCCGTCCAGTGATATTGCTCCCTATCCTGACTTCGTAGCTCCTCTCACTCTTGCGACCCTCAAGCACTTCCCGCCGCGTATGTTTGCCCTAATCTGGTATTCTTTGCACCCACACTTCTCCAACAGCTAGGGGTGGGGGACAACTTGATCCACGATACTAACACTTCTTTTGTATTCGCCTTCTCTGTCTTAGTCGGTTGTACACAGAAGCATCCTGTGCTATCTCTGGCTATGGTAGTATTCTAGCGACTGATAGCAGCGTTCTTGCTCTGCAGGTGAATAGCCGTTGCGCAGGACCTCCTCCGAGCTTGGCAGACGGCCTGTTTCTTCGCTCCGACAGCTTTGGGTAGGGATCTTCGTGAGTCTCCTTGGCTTTGGTAAACACTTTCTTCGCCTCCTTCACTGCCGTCTCAGCCTTTCCATTTGATTGGCTGTGGTATGGCCTGAAAATTCGATGCCGAAAATTCCACTTGTTTCTAAAAGCTCGTAATTCTGCTTTACTGAATCGCGGCCCGTTGTCTGAACTCACCATCTCAGGTATACCATGCAGAGGGAATTGACACCGTTACTTGCTCAGTACGGCTACGGCGCAGGTTGAAGTAAGGGCATCAAACTCGAACTAGTCGCTGAACTAGTGGACCGCAAGCAAGTAGCGCTTCCCGTCGTGCGAAGAATGTGCAGGGCGACTATCTACCAGGGCCCATCCGGCACGTCACGAAGCATCATCGATTCCTTCGGCTGGCGCACACCATGTGTCCCGCATGTTGAACAATTTGATTTGCATTCACCTATTTGACTATTCATTGTGGCCAGAACCTCAGCGCACTAGCACTTGTCATGCAGTGGTTGAGTCCCGAATGTGCATAGCCTACCATCTGCAGCACTGAACGTTGCAATGCTATTGGAACCACTCTAAGTTTGCCCTTGCGTATTGATCCGTCTTGGTTGATGAGTTTGTTGCGAAGTTGAAAGAATGGAGTTAACACTTTGGGCACTTTTTTCTTATCTGCGGCTCACCCGCCTCTTATCGTCTGCCTCAGTAGCCTGCACTCTCGTCCACCTCTGTGCACTGTTGGAGTGGCTGCAAACATTCCTTAGTGACAGCCATCAGCCGGGTTGCGTGGACTACCTCCGGCCTTCTTCCACTTCAGGTGTGTCTGACAGGTGCGAACTTGACAACGTGTCAGCAAAGTGCATCTGAGATGCTGATCGGTGGACAACATCCAAGTCATCCTTATGCAGACGAATGAGCACCCTTTGCAGGCGGCGTAGAACGACATTGCATGGCTTACCAGCGATGGATACAAGTGGCTTGTGGTCAGTGAAATCAGTTGTTTTGCGTCCGAACGTATAGTCGTTGAAGCTTTCTACGGCGTAAACTATCGACAGCAATTCCTTTCCAAGTTGTGCGCAACGAGGCTCGGCTTCTTTGAGCGTGCGAGGGCGAAAATCAACAGACATACAGCTTTGCATAAGCACAGCTCCAATGCCGTATTGGCTACTGTCACAATAAATCTCGAGTAGAAGCGGCGAATAAAAAAACAAGAATAGGCACTTTTGTAATTAATTCGATTTTCCTAACGGCATTTTCTTGTTCAAAGCCTCAAGGCCAAGCTTCACCTTTATGGGTCAACTTTCGAATCGGTATTATCACATCCGCAGCGCTTATAAACCACCTCATTTTCAATAGTACTCTCTTGTTCCATCTTCCTCGATACAGTATCCAGTTGGTTTAATTCGCCGAATCGATACAATAATCCTTCGAAGTTCGTTCGACCTTCTCGCTTCGGCTGGATGCGCTTGCGTTCTTTGTGATTATTCGGTGTGGATGCTCGGTGTCTGGTGAGCGAAATCGTTACTGACGCGGATTGCGTTCTTGTCGAGGCATATGGTCAGTTTCGGACATTTAGAAAACAGAACAAACCGAACTACGGATAGACACTGTTGATAAACAGACTGACCTTTTAACTACATAAATAAATAACTAGTTTATTCTTGTCATAGCGAGGCACAGCTTCAAGGGCATGATCATGGTAAAACAGACATGTATGATCGGCAATTGCACAAATTAGTATATTTTAACAAATAGCATGGGAATGTGTGTGTCTGTTGACATGTAAAAGTAGGTTTATGTATGTATTTGGAAGTAGCCACGTTGTGTGATTAGGTACATGTCACTTTGTTTGTGTTTTTGTTCGCTGGGTTCGCCATCAAAGGGGAAATAAACGGCACGCTTCGAATCGGATGGCGTTCGTAATGTATGAATGATCCTCCGGAAAAGGTAGAGGCAGTGACTTTATTTACTGGCGAGTCACATCCGCCATGTCACAGTGTTGTTAAATGGATATCTGTGGCTTTTGTAGGAAGAACGCTTGTTAAACGAAATCCCACCACATCCTGGAACACTGCCGCCGAACCATTTACTGGAACGGGACTTACCCGAACCACCTAGCTGGCATCACACAGCGGTTGCTCGGCTATCCAGCCATTTTATGTCGTCCTTTGTTACTACATCACGGTCAGTCGTGGAAGCACGCGGCTCAAGTAGTTGGCCACTCCGTTCAGCCTGTTATACGCCTTTTGCATCTGGGGAAGGACACATCCCGTATATGGCCCTGATTTTTTCGGTATCCGGTTTCAATTCTGTTGTACTCAGCACGTGTCCCTGAACCGTCACTTCGGACTTACATAGCTCGACTTCGCATGCTTTAGTTTGACGTTTCTTTCACTACAGCATCGTAGAAACTGGCGAAGATGACGATCCTCTCACGTCCTCTTCTAAACTAAAAACCACGGGAAGAGCGTCCAATGCTTACAGTAGCCGCATCTGAAATATCGCAATGGATACCTTTAAACCGAAGGACAAACGAAGCCAGCTAAACCATCCAAAAGGCGTTCCAAACGTAGTCAGATATCCAGACTCTTCGTCAAGTGCTAAGTGACAGAACGCTGAAGCGATGTCGACTTTCGTGAACAATTTTGACAAAGATAACTCTGGTAGCCTGTCGTCTATTGTCGGTAGTGTATAGTACTCTCTTCTGTGCGAGGCACTGAGCTGTTTAGGATCGACGCACACACGCACATCACCAGATGTCTTAGTGACGATCACCATTTGGTTTACTCAGTCTGCCAGCTAATCGACCTTAGCTACAACATTCAAGCTGGACGAATGCTGCAGTTATTCTAATAGTCTTTCGCGCAATGCTATGGGCACCATTCTAGCTGGCAGTGCTGCTGGTCTAGCAGATTCCCTTAACGGTTAATGAGTGCGTCCGTCGAATTTCCCCATAACCCATCGAACACGACAGGATACAATGCAACAATAGCTGCGGCAGCCTGACAGGAGGAAACTAACCGGTCATAGGTAAATGAAACAAAACCAAGGCGCTGGTAGGAATCAATGCCCAAGCTGGTATAAGATCTGCTGAGGCAACCATGAATTCAAACTAGTCTTCCTTCCCGTCCTTCGGGTTGACAGCATTCACGATATTATTCTCTTTAGTCTGTCATCTCCAGCCATTCCACATTTTGAGATGACTACGTGCTTCAGTGCTATATATATATATATATATATGTATAAATATATCCGACAGCCTACGAAGGCATGGAGTCATCAAAAACCATGGTGCCCAAAATAAGCTACAGGTATGGTTAAAAAAACACAACACAGAAGTGTTCATGGTTTTGTTAGAGGGCAAGGTACTACCCGGTGCAGTTTACTTCGCCCAATGCCTCTCGGACAGTATGTTTACAGTGGCGCCCAAACCTAGCTATAAGCGAACTGAACGTCCTTGAATTACAGGTGTAACAAAATTGAACTTATGCCCTCCAAAAGGCTCCATGTTTCTTATTGAGAGCTCCATTGTGTCGTATTGACTTTCCTTGTCTACCGCGCTAAGGTTGGCCAATCTGCAACAACGAGCGAAATGGTTTTTCTTTGTACACTTCATATAGACCTTGTCCTAAGCTGGACGACTCTCCGTTCGTCTTGGGTGCTTTCGACTACAAAAATGACGGCTGGACTCCCGCCCCTCGGATGGCAGGGATAGGGCTTCCTTGGTCAGCGATACCGCACAAAGTCCTTCTGTCGTGCTACTCCGTAAATTCCGTAGGCGTTTTCTAAGGCAAATGTCCGCACACTGATCTAGGGACCGGTTCCTCTCCCGCGAAAGGCGTCGAGTGTTGTCGTTATTTCCAACGCCGATTCCGATGCGGTCGCGTAGCAGAGATGTCGGCATACAGTTACAGAAGTGGCACGTTTGCGCCAAAACTTCCAGGTCTATAATGTATGTCTGAACTATTTCATCCAGTATGCGATGGCGAGCAAATTACTGATATCATTGGCACGTTTCTTTTGCTTGCTATTCGCAATATTCTCCAAATCACTTGATTATCTCAGTGAAGTCCGGCTCCTGCTCATCCGCATCACTAAGATCCAAATTCTCAACTACTCATCGGGCTTCGTCTTCAATACCGTGTCTGAACATAGCAAGCTGCCAAGGCAGCGGCTAGGAATTTAACCGTGTCAGCGTGACGAACCCCGTCCACATCGCCTTCCATATCCTCCAGTTGTCACGCAGCGTGCTTTTCGTCCTCTGTAGAGCGGTCGACAGCGGGATCGACGACTGCCTATTAAAACCCAGGAGGGTCCGGCGCGTCAGCTTCTTCTTCTCTGTCTCCAGATATCGTGCCTGGTTCTTCCAGCCGCGTCAAGAGAAAAAAATCACACCGGCTCTGCATACAAGTCTGAAGTTCCGTACAATTAGCTGGGTGTTTAAAAGCTTACTCGTCCTCTCCATCGACCTCGGGATCGACCCAGCTGTGGCAGGCGATTTACTTCAACCCCAACTTTTAGCCACCATCAAACTGCCTGTTGGCCAATCCGTAGGAAAGAGTGAAATCTGCCGGCATTTCGGCAAAACCGGTCATTTTGCTCGGGTTTGTTGTTCCCCTCTATTTCTTTAGTTGATTCTGCAAATGACACTAGAGCTTCTCCGGTCATCACTGAACAATCCATATATGTCGTTAATGAATGCAAACATTCACTCTCGTCTCCAACCCAAGAACCCAAACTAACTTCGCCAGATATTTGTCGTGTTTTTTGAATTTAGAAACATAGTCATTGGTCAAGACATGGAACTAGACTCTGCGGCACCAAGCACAGTTTTGCCCTGTTGTTGTTGCAAACAGCATTTTGGTCAGCTAACTGTAATTCCTTCAGCTTACACTTTCAGCAGCTACTCTAATGGTGATGTCTACATACTCGGCCTTGTTACGGTTTCAGTTTTTCTTATAAACAGCAGGACGCATATAGTCTAAGTTTACGTCGCTAAAACTGATAGTAAGCCTCTATTGGGACGTAATGCCATGGTCTTATTGAATGTATCACCATGCGTCAGCCGGATGACCATTGCCAGTGTCAAGCTTCGTTCGTTGAGTTCCAGTTACCCAAATCTCTTTCTTCCGGATAGTGGTAGAGTTCCGAAAGCAATGCATCGCATTCAGTTGAGCGCGGATTACAAACCCTTAAGCATTTCTTAACCTAGGCCTGTACTTCTGGCGAAGCGAGCGACGTCGTCGTAAGCTTTGAAAAACTTGGTCACGGAAGATTTGATAGAACACATACAGCTTTCTGAATGTTTTCATCCACTATTTGCCATTCAAAAAAGATGGCAATATTCGACTACGCACCGACCTTCGAGCGTTTACTCGACATCTAATTGTGGACAAGTTCCCTCTGCCTTCTATCGACCAGTTGATGGTTAAGCTTACAAACGCCAAACTTTTCGCAAAGCTGGATGTTCGCAGTGCCTACTACCACATGCCACTGACTCGAGATTGCCAACGTTTGACTGCTTTCCATATACAAGACAGTTTGTCTCAATACAAATTGCTACCAATGGGCCTTATTAGTGTCCTAGAAGCTTGGCAGAAATTTTTGAATCTATCGCTATCAGATATCAAAGGATGTGTGTATATGGAGGAGATTTGTGTCTTTGGTAGTAATCCCACGGAATATCAGGGAAAGCTTTATACTGTGCTGTACAGATGGAATGAACAAAATCTCCGCCTGAATACCAGCAAATGTCAATTCGCTGTAACGGAGCTCCAGTTTATTGGACATGTTATTTCTATCTCAGTTATTAAGCCTAATGTGCAGAACATCAGGGCAATTCTCGATTGTCCAAAACCATGCAATGTTACACAGATGAAACATTTCTTGTGTTAGTGTTCTTATTACCCACGACATTTATCGAATTTTGCGACTATTACCGAGCCGTTACTGAGGTTGACGCGCCGAAACCAGGAGACTTGTTGGGCTGCTAAACAAGATAATGCTTACATGACAATACGAGCGATGATTGAATGAACTCCTACGGTAGCGACGTTCAATGAGCACTGTCCAAAGTTTGTTTCGAAAGATGCTGCAGAGGTAGACTTGGGGGCAGTTCTGTTCCAGCTACACGATGGCAAGGAGAAACTGATTGCATGCTCATCGCGTACCTTGTCTGATACTGAAAGGACTTATTTCACCTGCGAGAAAGAGGCCCTCGCGTGCGTCTGGGCGTGTCAGAAGTTGCACTTTTACTTAGTTGGACGTCGAGTGACTTTGCGCCTCGATCATCCTGCTCTTACAACGCTATTAAGTCGACATAAGCCATTGACTACTAAAGCAATTGACTCAGGTCTTCAGTGCATTGTCATCTTCTTCGACATGCAAAAGGAGTTTGACAGAGTCTAACACAAAAAGCTGCTATATAAAGTAAGTAAGTACGGTGTTACAAATCCGCTTAAATCTTGGATCCAATCATACCTAGTAGGACGGTCGGAAATTGTGGATATCAATGCTTACATCTCTTCACCTCGTCTGGTCACCAGTGGAGTGGTACAGGGCAGTGTCTTAGGTCCGTTACTCTTCCTACTGTATATAAATGGCCTCGTTTCTGTTATACAATTTGGGAAGCCTTATTTGTTTGCTGATGATTTATAGATGGTTTGCACGTTCGCAGATATTCAGCGTACCGCTGAACTTAACAATATCCAAAGCGACTTGAAAACCATTGAGAGATGGGCTGATATGTGGCAGATGACATTTGCAACATCGAAGTGTAGTATTCTATCGTATGGATGTCAGATAGTAGCCGAAGTGTTCAGGCTTTATGACGAAGTCATTCCCATCAGCCAGTCTGTTCGTGACTTAGGTTTAAGATGCTCTAGTTCGTTAAACTTTAGCGAACATACAAACCATATCGTGAAAAATGTTAAGCAGTCGCTTGGGCTCAAATGGCACCTGCTAACCTTGAAAGAAACCAGACTAAGTGGTTTCAAAATCAGTAGCAGGCCTTTGTTTAAATATTGCTGTGTTACGTTCAGCAACTTGCGAAAGGGTGAGCTGAGAGCCATTGAAAACGTCCAACGCGCCTTTACGAAGCGCATATTTGGCTATTCAACCGCTCTTTCATACAGAGATAGGTGCAAGCAGTTGAATCTTGAACCTCTGTGGTTACGAAGAATGCAATTAAATCTGTGCTTCCTCTACAAACTCGCGTGGCGGAAAGCATATGCTGGAACCTATCAATTGCACTTTCGCGAAAACACCATTTATGAACTGCGAGGTAATGAATGTATATTCTATTTGCCTAAATTCAAGTACAGCCTAAGCAGAAATTTCTATCTTCTTAGGTATGGCTCCACTTGGAATAAGCAGCCAAAAGATATTAAATTTATTGAACATTTCTGCATGTTCAAGAAAATGATAAAGGTTTATCTGTTAACGGGCAGAGCGAAATGGTTCTTAAAAATGCAACTAGATGATGAAAAGCTGTATGAAGAAGGACCGGATCATGTATGATACCGGAGAACATCAACTCTACTGCACCAGAGAAAACTTGATCAGCTAGGATGAGTTGCTATAAACCGCTTCTTATGCTATTCTTTACTGCTACCTCCTATGCGGTTTTACTCCTTTCAAACTTCATTCATACCAACTGCCTTCTGTTTAAAACCGAGAGCAAAATTATTTACTGGTGCAGCGTCAGGAACTATTCTCGTAATTTTCCCCACAAATTGATTAATTCGTAATATTGTTCTGCGATCCCCTTCGCTATATTTGTTCTGTAGTGCTAATCATTTCCCCTTCTTTTCTGAAGTTAACAGTCCAGAAACATATACTTGAATTCAGTGATGGCAATAACTGATTCCCCATGCGACTTTACCTATGGGCAACTCGTACCGGTATCGGTCTCCGGCTGTCACGCCACACAATTTGATCGCATGATCGGCTCGATCCATTTCTACCCCGATGTAAAGAAAACCTACCTGCCTATATTTTTACATCAACGATATAGTTTCACATAATTCTTCTTTTCTACATTCTTCCTTATTTCATTGTTGGCCACGACTGGGCTGATCTCCTGTGGTGACGGATTAAAAAAGACTTTAACTACGCAAGACACATTGCCACAAACTGACTGGCGTATAAAAGGTGCCATAACTGAATGATCCGCATCACGGACTGGGCTGAGGCTTCATGGCTCATAATACATGTACAAAAGCAGCCCTAAAAAGAACAGAACATATGGTGAACAGGCGACGGCTCATATGCCACTATGCCACACCGGCACGCGGTCAGGTATTGCATGGATGTGCAGACGAAACCTTTCGAGGGAATGCCTTGCATGGAAGCACGTCCCCTGGGGATGGTTCCACGAGTGGCCGTATTACTTTAACTGGACATCTGTTTAATTCTGCATATGTTATTTTTCCTGGTGTTTCAATTTCTTTAACACCTTAATGCTGCCAATTACTTAGTACCTGTTTTAAATGCATTGTAAAAAGCGTGAACAAACCGATTATTTTTTGCGATCCTGTTGTACACATTGATGAGACCACATAGTTTGACCGCACCCCGATTCACCGAGGAATATACTATGTATTTATTTCTTTATTCATAAAAATTGCCAAAAGCCGATACACTTGTGTCGCTGGTGCTCACGTTTACTGAACTAGGATTATGCAATAAAGTACTTGTAGGGTGTTTTAACCAACTCGCAGATGCCCTGTCGAGACTCCCACTGTCAAGCGAAGGGGAAAACATGTACATAGAGGAGGTAAAAATGATATTGTGGCTCTCAGACGGAACATCTACAATAACATTTGACTTGATACGAGAGCGCACTGACCAAGACCCTGTCCCAGCGAAGCTTCGGGAGTACATATCCACTTCATTTCCCAATCGTACCAAGATCCAAACTGTGTTGCTTCCATACTATATCCTAAGGCACGAGCTTTCTACTGTGAGCAACTGCATTATTAGAGGCGAGCAGTTTATGGTTCGTACAACCCCTATTCCTCTGGTGGTTGCACGTGCGTATGAAGTTCATCCAGAGAGTGTGCGAATAAAAGCTTGGATAAGACAATACTATTGGTGGCCCAAGTTGAATTCCAACGTCGAAGCAGTTGTTGGGGAATTTTACGCCTGCTAACAAGACGATAAATGTGCTAGGCCACTGAATGCTCCAGTGCAACCTATCGTGTACCAAGTGCAGCCAAAGGCGAAAATGGCCATCGATATTATGGGTCCGTTTGCCAATGCACTCCTGCAGAAGCGAAAGGTGCTAGTGGCTGCATGTTTCTACAGCAAGTGGCCAGGGGCTGTACTATGCGGCGACGTAAGTACAGCCGTCAACATAAAATGGCACCGTTGTTTGCTTGCAAGATAATGTTTGCCAGAAGAAATAGTCACTGATAACCGCCCACAGTTTCGAAGTAACGAGTACGCTGAATTCTTAGAGCGCAATGGTGTCAGACACACGAGAACTGTACCTTATAATCCTGCAGCGAAAGGACTCGTCGAACGACTTAATCGTACCTTAAAAGAATCTCTACAACTCCTCCGGCTTTCGGGAGAATCGTGACATGATGCTTTGGTATCTGCATTCGAGGTACACAGAACCACTCCACATACTGCAACGGCGACGATCCCCTCGGAGCTAATGCTAGGGCGAGCAATTCGAACTCGATTAAATGCAGCCTTTAAATCCAAATAAGCCGCCGATCACAGAGAATAGGAAAGACGGGCTGTTAACCAGGCTAAATATGGACGCGTCGGGAGAACGTATTCTCCAGGGATATTTGTTCGTATGAGACTACCTTATTGCCGGAAAGGAGGTAATGTGTTCGGACCGCGGACCTGTGTGGAACCTGTGTGCACTCCAGAAATTTACAATTTGGCTGATGGGACAAAAGTGAATGCAAAACGGCTGTATACAGCGCTATCCCAAGGTGCGATTGAACAGCCGAACACACCTACAACACAGCGCTCGGTACAAACTTATACAAACCTATGACATTCCGGTCGGATACGCCGCTCTGTCTGCCGATACGGCTTCACGGATAACACCACATGACAATTCTATGGGGTGCTGACATTAAATTAGATCGTTCATGGATATGTAGTGCCTATATTTTTACGGACAGATGAGGGGACAATATCGTGTTCAAACACTTTGATTTGTTTGTGCCCTCGATGCGCTTATCCTACTTCATTCTATTTGGCACTTGTTGGCGTATCATGTGAGCTTGCATTTGCTTGGTTGCCATTAGAACCGCTATCGATTTAATTGTACTGCGAGTGCGTGCGGACAGTTTTCTCCATACATACGTTCCGGTGCTTTTCTGGTCTGCTGCTTTTTGTGGACATAACCATACCTAAACGCATACCACTTTTGAAAGTGACACACACTCCTGAGTATTGGCAAAATGACCCTAAATTGCTGCCCATATAAACGTTGTCGGAAAAACGGCAAAAGTCGTTCTTGCCCCAACGTTTTCACGTTTGGAAACCAAGAGTTTGCCATATACTTTCTGGATAGCAAGTTCATTATAAGCGCCCGCGAGTCTTTAACCCATACTAGACCCAGTCAGGTCTGACAAATCTCTTACCTGGTAACACATTTAAAACCAAGGTCTAATTTACTTATTCAGGTCCGAATTATCTTCTGCGGTCAGATGCGTTTATGACCACTGGCGCTTCGGCTTTGATTGCTTCGGTACTAGTTTTACGTCTCCAACACACCAGTTACACCTTCTTCGCTGTTTACTTTATCCTTTACACGTATCGATTCCATTCCTTTGGTTAACATAACAGCAATTTTTGTCATAACTTTAGTCTTGTCTGACTAATCTCGAGCTGCTCTCCTTCTCCATGACAGGCTCCTTTAGTTCCATCTACCTAACATATGCGCAGCCAGGATCGTTCCCATGGTCTTTTACTAACTTATTTCCATTCGTTTCACTACCACTCGGCTGAGCTTTCCATGCCCTAGTCCAGTGTGACCTATCTTCGGCTTCCAAACAGGTCAAACATACATAAGTTGGCCGGTGGCCGAGTGGTCTGCGAGCATGATTTGCAACTATAAGGCCACCGGTTCGAATTCGCGTAGGGGTGGGCGTCCATGTGGTATATTCAGCCCGAGCGCGACTGCTGGTGGTTGCGCGGCAGCGAAGCGTCGTTACAGCGTACAGCTGACACATGAGTTTAGTAATTAAACTGGTCTAAGACCACTGACGCTTTTTCTTTAACCCGCCTGATCGCCTTAATAATTCCTTACCCCACAACCTTGTGCTTCTTCTTTCCATCATCAATCCGCCACCATTTCTTTTCTTTTACTTTATTGCTTACTCTTGATTGCCCCGTTCTTTTCGGTCCACTTATGTGCAATCCTTGTAAAAGTCTTTCCTTGTCTTACTAGTCCTCGCCATATGATCAGGCCTAAGGAGCCGGGCTTCGAACCGTTCGATAGTAGAGCCATTTGGTCATTTAAGTATGATTTCAGAGCATTGACATCACTGCATCTTAGTGACGTTTGCACCGATACCTTTCTCTCAGCACTCCTTACATGCACTGCATCTACATACCTTATTATTTTTGTCTGCTTTACAATTTAACACAACCGTTATTTACAACCCTTGCCTTTATTTTGACAATTAATCAGCTAATCCTCAGAGGCCTATATAAATAAATATATTGCGAGTCTGGCCTATGACACGCATTCGCAGTTACAAGTGTTTATCATTCCTTTCCACTGATTGGTTTTATCTCCATCATGAGATCGCCATATCCGTCTCTATAGTTACACGCAGTCCGTCGCTAATCCACTTATTGTCCTTCAACGATTAAGCTGTAGTGCCCAACATGTCTGTACGCATAGCTGACCCATCTCCGGTTTTCAAACAGGTTCAGAATCATTGAAGCTCTTCTGTACAGGATCCTTGACATTGAGAGCTTCCATGTTCCATAACTATTATACATTTATCGTCACCGTCCCATTATATCGACTTCCTTGCTTGCTTACCGTATTCCTTACAGTTACTGGTTTCCTCTTTTCCGTCCACATATCGAAACTAATTGTCGTAAGGCTACCCAGATCTAACTACTCTCAGATACGTTGGTACTCCTCCTTAGAGAGATTTCCTTTTGCTTATACTATCCTCTCATCCGCTTTGAGGTACCTTTTAACACTTAATTTTATCATTTTCGTTTTTCCCATTCTCACAGTCTTCGAGGTATGCACATCACTTCTCTTTTTCTGGTAGTCGCTAAAACTTCATATTTAGACTTGCTGACCTGCCTTTTGCTCTTGTTCCTACCAATGCCTTTCCCTTACTCCTACGACACAATACATTTCGGGACCCTAAGCTGAAAGGTTTAAAACTATTGACTATCAGAACGATTTTTGGCTTTCTTACTCTACAGCTGTGTACTATTTCTCTCAGCCTACAGGCTATTTGCTTTTGGTCTTTCTTCTGCCACTCACATGGAAGACAGCCTCGTTTCCCCAAAAACCAATAAACCGTTGCTCAACATCTTCCCTGTCGCACCGGTACTTAGAAAGCATACAGATAGTGTTGTATTCATCAAATACATAATGAACAAAACTTTACCCGCGAACGGTGGTAATTATAAAACAGTTACTTTTGCTTAGTACCTTGCAAGTGTGCCTACTTTCTGGCAAATTTTCTTCCTTATCCATTCCCTCAGGATAAACACTGATGGAATGATTAAACTTTCTTAGACGCTCCTTAATTGTTGAATCGAAGCGGTAGTTGTTCCGCACCTGCTGAATGACAAATTCCGACATTAGGATCCGCTTTATTGGTAATATTGTTCTTGGGGCCTGAACATTTGGGTTCACCGGTAATTATTTTCTCGAAGGTCTTCGTAATGTTTAATTTCCTGGCTTAATAATGCGTTGAACATTTTACTTACCTTGTCAGTGGGCTTTTTCTTACATATGCATGACGGATAAGACCTGCGGATATCCCAGTTTCGCTTTATTTGAAGTTTTGTCTTCCACAAACATCCATAGTATGGGTTTGAGCACTTGGGTTTACCTCTTATTAGCTACTTGTAAAATCATATTACCCGGCGTTAACATGCCTTGCATACTCTACCAAATTTGCTAGTATAGCTTTACAGCAAACGTCGTGCTTCCTGATACGCTCAGCTCAAGCATTCTGCATATCCATCTTTGTGGCACGACAAGTGGAAGTTCGACTATCCTCACTGCAGAAACAACTCAATGTGGGTAAGCCACGGAACTTATTTCCTTCTGACCCTGAGAGATACGTTCACAATGTCTCCTCAGTACCATTAGACAATGTTTTACTTAAAGCTCTTTCACTCGGCCCAAAATTCTGTTGTCCACGAAACTATGTTAAACAGCTAGATTTAGAGGCCCAATTTGAGAATCTCTATTTCCAAGTAGCTACACTTTCGCCGTCCTCAGCCTTAGCAGCCGAGCAGTATAAATCAAAGCTGGTTAACGCATGTTAAGAGTACCTAACTTATAAACCGTGCACCAAACATCTATTGAAGCAGGAACATCTAGACGCCCTTAAAGAACTCAAGCGGAACGACAAGGTACTGTTGTCTAGGCCGGATAAAGGAGCCGGGATTGTTCTGATGGACAGATTGGACTACATCAGTAAGATGTATGTCATTCTTTCTGACGGGACAAAATTTCGTAGATTGGATAATGAGAATGACAAGACACAGGCAATCGAGAGATCCATAACGAAACTCCTGCGCTGCTTGAAGCAGTAGAATGTAATCGACTCAGATATATTTGAATACACCAGACCGAGTGGGACAGTGATTCCAAGATTGTATGGCCTGCCCAAAGTACACAAGGAAGGGCTACTACTAAGGCCGATACTGAATATGTGTAACTCACCGTATCATTCAACTGCCAAGTGACTCGTCAAACGGCTGGAACCAGTCAGGGAAGCCATAGCTAGATACAGTCTCAAAGGCACCTTCGATTTTCTTGACTCAGAGAGACAAATTGAGCTAGCTGGGCGACAGATGTTCTCCTTAGATGTGGTGTCTCTTTTTACCAATGTTCCCTTGGAGGAGACCGTAGATTATCTGTGCGAGTTCATCCTGCTGCGCAACATCAATGTTGGTATCCCACTAGACCGGCTGAGACAACTGCTACTCATGTGCACGCGAAACATTCAGTTTCAGTTTAATGGGACGCTATATCGACAAATAGACGGGGTGGCAATGGGTTCACCATTAGGACCGTTGCTCGCGGACGTTTTCATGAGCAAATTGGAGTGCAACCAGCTGAACGAATCCATCAACAGCTTGGTTTATTACGGTCGATACGTAGACGACATATTTTGTATCGCGAATAATGAAATGTGCGTAGATGACCTATTGGCCCAGTTTAACACTGCACATAGCAATATAACTTTCATTGTCGAGCTAGAACGGAACGACACGTTGGCATTTTTAGATGTCCAAATCAAATGGGCATCAGATGGGTCAATGCGGAGGAGGGTGCACAGAAAAGCAACCTGGAATGGGCAGTACATCCATTTCGCTAGCTTTGTTCCGATAAGTCAGAAAAGGAACCTCGTCTGTTGCCTTACGGAGAGAGCGAGGAGAATATGTACAGATGATACGCTTTCAGATGAGCTGAGTTTTATACGAAACGTACTCGAGCGCAATGGTACCCTGATAAATTCATCCAGAGGCACATGGAACCACGAGTACAAAAGCCCAAACCCGTTTCCACGGAGAAGCGGATGGTATACTTATCGTTGCCATTTAAGGGTGACGCGATAGCGGAACCGACCACCCGAAGACTTTCCTTAGCAACAGAAAGAACCTATTTTGCCGCTAATCTCCGCGTAAGCTTCCCCTCAACACCGCTTGTGTGCCAACAACTTAAAGACCGGATACCTCGGTTACAGACCTCCTTCTGTGTGCACAATTTCTCTTGCTCGTGTCGAGCAAGGTATATTGGGAAAACGACCAGGCGACTGTCCGTTAGGGCTCGAGATCATTGCCCAGCTTGGCTCTACAGCGGCGCGAAGAAGAATGTAACGAGTGCAGTATTGTCGCACCTAGTTGACTCCGATCATCAAATCGATTCGCGTGACGCATTCACACCGATCTACTGTGTCCCCGGACGTTACACACGGGCAGTCAGATATCGCCTGTTGTCGACAGCAGAGGCGATCGCAATTCGGCTCTACAACCCGGACCTATGTGCACAGAGAAAGCTCGTCCACACTCTAACCTTGCCTTGGCCTCAGATCAACGCGAATAACAATGGCAATCACGCCACTTCACTTGACCAATCAGACCAAACACGTAGACTTATCGATTAGTTACTCTGCTTCAGTGACCTAATTTAAACCCATCGTGTCTATTCTAACTTGCTTTATTGTGGTTGTATTACCCTGATGATGAAGCCCTGAAAACAAGCTTGTGCGCTACTTTCTGTTTCTGATATCCATCTTTACCATGGATCTTGGCTCTGTCCACTTTGCCATTAGATAACATCAAACTCAAAGGTTGTCTTCCTATCCAACGACCTGTTCCGATACGACAATACCTGTCAACGCCCTGACAGTGCTGATCATACCCACATCAGTAATCTATTGCAGTGTGTCTAAAAAGTTTCCTTGGAAAGTAACGCACCGCATTATGAGCAGATATCTACCGCCATAGCTAAAGCATTTTCCGCCGAAGTCATAATTCCAGTCAAGTGAACAATGAGTTTTATGCACCCATGAAAAGCTGATATTTAGTTACAACACGCGTTAACAGCACAATTAAAATCAAATAAAAATATGAGAATATATGTAGTGGGCCACCTGTTTAAAAATGTGTCGATAGCGATATCATCTTTTCAGTCTGTCCATAAGGTCTTGTTTGACTAAGTCTTGATTAATCAAGGTGTGCCTGTGTGCGGGCATACATGGCATTGTACGTTTGCTTGGTCGAGAAAGTTGAGATACATTTCGACAATCCAGAATGGAGAGGGCGACTGGCCTCAGTGAGTAGCTTGGACGTCACTTTTTCGCAGGGGCGAACATGACCGGACGCAATGTTGTTAATAAACACTAGCATAGAAATTCCCAGCATCCAACACGACGCTTCAACGAACTGATGATCGTTTTGAATTGCCCATTTAAGAGTCCGGGAAATATCACAGGTGAGCAACACGTCCAGTGCTGTATTAGGCAAGCGGTGACAAACGGCAGAATTGAGTAAAGGGGCACGGAAGTTGACCTAAGCCGAGAGACGTAGAACGTTAGTCCACTGACTTTAGTGAATGTTTCATTCACGTGATGCGACCATGTGAGATCCCGGCTTAGTGTAACCCCGAGCTATTTTATACTGTACAGGAGTTTAGACTGACGCTGTCAATACTAAGGTGTGGGTATGTGTCAGGAGCTGCCGATAAGAGTTTTCCTTGGCTAGCAAGAAGATAAGCTTTACACTTTAACACGTTGAGCGAAAGACGGTGAGCTTTGGACCAGGAAGAGGATTGTCCAAGAAGCATTAGAAGTTAGTCGGTGAATATATATATATATATATATATATATATATTCACAGTCTGTTAACAGACATTGTGCCATCAGAACCACGGCAGAAGAAAATGATGAAGAAGATGGGAACACTAATGTGATTAAAAAATATGGGAAACGATTTTTTTGGTTTTACACACGCCATTTTGTATTTTTTGTTTTGTGAGTTTTTGTGTGCAACAAAGGGATGGTGAAATTGCGGAACAACATTGCCGCCACTGATGTCTGTTGCGGGCCATGACGTCCAATGTTTCCAACCACTGCAATTCAGCATCTCGTGGTCCCCAACCTGGAAGGCGGACTGGTCCGATTGCTGCCAAACTTGAGGACGCCTTCTTCATACTCCTTCTCCACGTCATCGGCTGTCCACCGCGGCACTTTTTCCAATCGCTCCCTGGGAGTGCAAATAGCGCTCGACGTGGAAGGCGATGGGCTGGCATGCGCAGAACATGCCCGAGCCAGCGCATGCGATGTCGGAGAATAACGTCTTGAAGACTGGCACTATTCGCCCCAAGCACGCGGTCTCTCACCTCTGCGTTGCTTACGTGGTGTTGCCACCACACCCTAGCAATACTTCGTAGACAGCGATTATCAAAGACTGATAGCCGCTTCATATCTTCCGAGCGAATAGGCCAAGTCTCACAGCCGTACAAGAGTACTGCACGGACGGAAGCATTGTACACCCTGCCCTTGAGCTTGAGGCTGACATCACGACGACTCCATAGATGTCTCAGTTTGATGAATGCAAGGCGGGCCTTTGCAATCTGTTGTGAGACTTCATCTCCAACACTGCCACCAGCCGTGATGCAACTCCCTAGGTAAGTAAAGCAAGGGACTTGTGTACACCAAAGATCACATCCTCAGCATACTTTAGTAGGATGGCTTCTTTAGGAGCGAGAACGGAGTTAATTTAAGTGGAAAATATGAACCTGGAAAAATAGCTCCGTGGAATACAACTGTATTTGTAGTAAGTGAGGAAGAGCTTTTCCCCCAATCTTGGTAAACTGCATACAATTGACAAAATAGTCTGTTAGGAAAGATACTACGAAAGTTTGAACTCCGGAAACTAGCAGGTCGTTTAACAGCATCTCGCGGTTTACACAACCAAAAGCGTTGTTGTAATCTAGGGAGCAGATCCGCGTGGGTTTGCTTTTCTATCGAGTGACGAAAGCATGGAGTGTACAAGATGGGCTAAGGCATCCAAAGTAGATGTTGAAGTGCGATAGGTGAACTGTTGGTGACGTATTGAAGAAAGGAATTCAATGCGAATAGTGCTTTTCACGGTATCACAATGTTTGCTTTTGGACCAAGAGCTTATAACACTAAATTCACTTCAACGTAACTTGAAGTTGATTCGTTTTCCTTGTGTGTTGCTGGCGCGCAGTGCTTACATTTACTAGATGGAAAACACCTGGGGCAGTGGCGGAATGTCGCTGTTGGACAAATTGCCCCTGATGACGACAATCTGCAGGGACTCAATAGAGCAGGGAGGCTGACTCGGAAACCAGGGATTTTAAAGCATTACAAGGAAACTTTGACTTGATATAGCCAGCTTTGGCTCATTATGTGCACATCACTGAACACAGTATGAGCAGGCAGAGAATTGTGCTTAATTACAACCGAGAGGACCGGGTAATATAAGGGGATAAGACCAGAATTGACTTGGACAGAATGCAAGTTCAGAATATATAGCGTATTGTCGGTATATCACAGCTCGTTGAAATCAAAAGGCTCCATCTGGTTGGCAGTTGAAAGAGTGCAAGTGTGCTGCACCAGAGGAGTCTTGCAAGATCAACTTTATTAGACTTTAAAAAGCCAGTTTAGTCTGACACACTTATCGATCGACTACGACTACTGGCTAACAGGACGAAGGGTCTATTTCAGGTGGCCCCGATACGTTCGCTTCCAGCACAAAAACTAGCTCATTATTACCTACAAAATACACTACCTTTGTATATTTTGTATCAGATAGCAACTGCTTGAATCACATTCTTTTGGTTGCAACCTCTATAATGGAAGCTCGTGGTGATCAAATTACCCAGATGGAAGTTGATAGCTGTTCCCGTCTCTCCTCTCTATAGAGCACGACTGAAATATTGCGTAACCTTTGGGAGCCGGATTCAGAAGTACCGCACTTTCATGGCTCGGATGTTGCGTAGTTGAACAGTTTGTCCCATTAGGCCATTCAGGTTGTAAGTTAGCAATCGACCACGACTGAAGTGAACCATTTCAATGTCAACAGAAACGAGTTCTTTATCAGCCGTGATTAGTTCAGAGGCAAGCTTAAAGGAACGCTCTCTGATAGATTTTCCAGGTACACAAAATCACCTCCAGCTGCTACGACTGCCAGACCTGTGGTCAATAAGATTAAGTTTAGAAGCCGAAGGTTGAACTAATAGGTAGTGACCGCAGTCATCAAAACAACGTCAACAGGTGACGTCAATACTAACTTCTCATGTATACGCAGACAGAAGCCGAATTTGTCCCCGAGGACTCAGGTCGAATTGCCAGCCAAACTTACTAAAAGTGCCACAAAATTGTGGTACTCCTTCTGATTCTACTTTGTGAGTGCGGCTGTCATCTGAGGGCAACTGCGGCAAACACTACTAAATACTTGGTGCCCCGATTACTGTCGCGTAAGGAACAATAGTAGGAGCTGGCAATGAGATGTAGATCTGCCGGAGTTAATGTGGTCACAGAGACCTGGTTGTCACCTAATGAACAATAAACTATTGCCTGCTAGACGACTTCACTAGGTATAGAATAGACTGTTTTGGGTGTCAAAGTGGAGGTGGTGTGTGCTTGTTTATAAGCTGTCACTATATTTACTGTGAAACACCGTTTGTTATGTGCCGCCGTGTTCAAATTACTTGTTACTTTCTGAGGGCGCAGGGTAAAGTTGAACTAATTGTTTGGGCTATTGACAGCCTGGGACAATACATCCACCTTGTTGATCTACTAAACTTAGCTGCGCCTTCTGCGCCGAATTTTGTGGTCACAGGCTACCTGAACCTACCACATGCCGACTGGGAGCATACTATCAACAGGACGGACTCCTTGGAGGCGGAGTTAGCACAGTGGACACAGGAAAACGCCCTTGTGCAGCACGTCAAATTTCCAACTAATAACCGTGGCGAGAATGTCTCCTCTTCCCTATATGTTGTGATCACCAAGTAGGGTTACTTTTTAGTCATTAATGTCGTATCGCCTATAAGTAAAAGCGATTGCTTAGTTTTTAGTTCTCCTTTAGTAAATCGATGCTATCAGATAAACCACGTTTGATGCGTAATCTAAGCCGGAGTCGTACCACACTTTTGAGGGATAGGGCCACTCGCATTACCGGACTTCCTGAACAGATGAAAACAACGCTAAAATAGAGGTGGCATATGATCTAAAGTGGCCTCACACAGTTGCTAGAGGAGTTCGTTCCCATGCGCAGAAGAGCCATTCGGATAAACCTCGATAGAAGGACCGACATCTTGCTCGTGCTTGAAAACTGCGGAATGTTCACTGGAAACGGTTCCATGCGTTTGGTGGTTTCTGCAGATGGCTAGCCTACAAAAGGACTCAAAATTTATCGATCAAAAAGCAACTTCAAGCCACATACTTCTACGAGGTTAGACCAACGCAAAACGCAACATCGAACTCAGGGTGTTGTTGCGGTCGCGTGCAGTCAAAACCCTCTTCAAGGGAAGCAGTTTGTAATTTAATCACAGAAAATAGGAAACAGTTGACGTGAGACGTTGATAACACGCAAGAGATGCTGCGTGTTTTCCAGAAAGTTCATCAAGCGAACAGCGGGTATTCAATACCGTTGCTTTCGCGATGCGAAAGCAAGTGTAAAATAGACGAACTCGTTGTAACCGCCTCAGATGTTTCCTCTCTTCTGAAGACTCTAACCCATAAAACTTATCTGGGCCCAACAATATGCATCTCACTGTTGTCAAGTCGATTGTTGACCTACTCTGGATTCTTACTCTTTAGTTGTACAACATGTCGCTTCTTGAGGGCAGAATACGATTTGATTATGGAACAATAATGGAATAAAGGTGTAATACGAGTAAAATTGTAACGGCTTGACAATTCCCGCAGGATATTTTATAGGAATAACCTTAGTTCAATGAATTTACACAAAAGTGAAGATCACATCTGTGGACTCACCATATTATCCACGTTAATACATAGGTATATCCGTCTACCCCGATTTCGTGTGGTTGGTGAACACAATGTTTGTCTGCGTTTTGTCTTCACACAATGAATAGAAATCAGATCGATTCATGTAAACTTTATAAAGCATTGTCGAGTCGTTTTTAAAAGATGGGTAGCGTGGGTGTGCAAAAGACAAAAGTCGAAAGATCTTTCCACGGTTGACAAACTTGAAGGGAAAACTAATTCTGGCAGCGCTCAAGGCGACTGCATCGGGTGGCAAGTTTCAGTTTATGACCCCTCAATTCTGTCTTGCAGCTAAGCTGCAGCAGCTCGACAAGCGTGACCGAGATTTTTCAAACTCTAGTACGCCAGGATGCGATTACTCCGCGGACGGCGATATCTGCCGCTGTACACTCCCAGGGTTTTTAGTCGCCTATGGTATTGCAGGTGGGACAAAGACTTATATGTTTGTTGCCCGTCGCCCGAGTACGGAAAACACTTTTTGAATCGCACGTTCTCAGATTCTGCGGTACTTTGTTCCATATCACTGCATGGCGAATAGGCAAAAATTTTGCTCCTAAGCTAGTTCGTGCCTTTTCGATTTGTAACGTGCTATCGCTATTCCTTATATTATGCTTGAGAAAAGGTTGAAGTACAACCTCAATGTGGGAGGTGGAGACTCGTTTGTGGATTATATCAAACAAGAAGTTCAGGTTAAGTTTTGGTCTCCTCAACCGGAGAGGTTCTATGTTCATCTTACGACAACGGTCATAGTAGGTAAGATCAAAAGAGTTTCTTGTTAGGCGCTTCGTAACATAGCGCTGTAGAATTTCTATTGAAGTTCTATCACTTTTTCACAGCTTGGAGAATCTTAATGAGCAAGATTCGAGCAGGAGACGAATACTGGTTTCACACAGGAGGATTTTGAATTCATTGAAAATAATGAATGTTAGTATTGGCCCTACCAGTTTACGGACTTTTTCAACTGTGAACTGTACCCGTTCGGTGAAATCGAAGGAGCTCGAGTAATGCATTAAAAGATCACGAATCATGAGACAGGTAAAAGGGGCTTTACCTTCTAGCATCAAGGAATTCGGTGCAATACTGCACCGATAACTAGTGCAGCTGCATTTCTCAGAGGAGAGTTCTACTTGTCACTTGCAGCATCAAGTTTCCAGGTCGTGTAGTTCCGCGTTCTTGTCGGTAAGTGCATTAACGTAGTTATCCAAATCGAACTAAACATATTTTAATGGCCTATGCGAAAACATATGGTTTGCCGTGTTTGATGACATCGAAGATCTCGTTAATGTACATTAAACACAGAAGAAACCCTATAACACTTTCTTAGATCATGTTACCTGTGACTTGTTTACTAGTGGTAGTATTGCTCAGTATTGCAACTGCCTAATGTAGGCCAGAAAGTTACGATGCTATCCAAGAATGTAACTTGCCAGATATTCCAAAGGATTGTACTTTTGATAGCAGATTTGCACATGGTACTTGATCGCACTCTCCACGTATATCAAGCAACATGACGGTCGGACGCTTACCACGGTCGAGGGAACGAGTAACGAAGTTTCACAATTGTACTTGAGAAGTAATACATGATCGTGTTCTCAAAAATCCGTGCTGGGAAGCCTTGGTCGAGTTCCGGGACGATAGGAGTGCGACGATTTTTGTTTTTCTTACCTTTTCTATTGTTCTACACATAATCGAGTTAGTGCTGATTGGCCGACAGCTCGTCTGTATTTGACGTGGGCCACTTTTATAGCGTGGCAAAACCTACGCATATTTCCACACATCTGGAGCAACCACAGACTTCATGGATAACGTAAAAGCAGTATAGAGAAATCAAGACCGCCGAAGTTGAGCATGGCAAACGGTATTCCATCCGGGCCAGCATAAAAGCGCGTTCGCATTAAGTGTATCAGAGTTCTTATGTCAGATCGCTCAAATTCAACAATATTGTTGTAATCTGCAGTTTTAATGGGATGTTTACCATGGGTACTACGCACGGCTCTGTGAAAAACGATGATAAGTATTCGTTGAAAACCTCACACACTTGGTTACTTGAACGTGTATGTAGAATGCGTCCGGTTGAGGATTCCGAGGGCATTCCGTGTCCCTTGCGTACTTGGGTGGTGAAAGAACGACAGGCTGAAAGGCAAAAGAGATCCTTCGTAGGCGCTAGACGATCAACTAGTAATGGTCGGAGCTAGGTGGATGGTGTGCGTGTGTTACACCTCATGGACAGCTGGACGACAATGTCACAGCCGCTGATGGAGAACCGGGTGTGAGGTGACTGGATGGATGACGTGAGAACAACCACGAGAGATGGCTGCTCTGAGGAGGTTAAAAACGAACTGAGAAGGCGAAGGGAAGAGGAAATGACAACCGCAATCTAGTCTACGCTCGACATCTTACCTTTTGATTAGCTATAGCCACACTCCGACGCGCTGCAGTTATATTGGATTCACTCTGGCTACCTAGCCACTTTGGAATTAGGGTCCACAGTGACGTACGTAAGTTTGTACAGAGGTGTGAACAAACTGCTTGTCACTTGCTATCAGTGTTAACAATTACAACTTTGTGTTCGGTTTTGGCCTTATTATCTCACTTCTATAACCACCCCTCTTACCACAATTAGCCTATCGCTTTTCCTTATGTAATAATTAAATTCCTTCTATTACCAAGTTATGGGACATGTTAAGTCTATGGTTTTTTTACCCGGGATAAAACATTGTTCCATTGCCGCGACCTGTTGTAAGTAGGTCACAATACCAAACTGAGGTGTCACCAGCTCACACTGACCACACACCGCAGTCGACTTGATTGTGGATAAGATTTTTTCTCCTTTCGGGCATCCGGAGCCTGGAAAGCACTTCTCACGTAATTTATGTTCCCAGATTAAGGTTTTTTAAGAAACGACTGGACCACACTCTATCCCACTTACATTACGTGATATAGTCTGTTTACACCGAAAGGCGAAGTAACACAAACTGTGTGCTCTCCAGGCATCTCCGTTACTTAGCGGTGAGCAAACTAGCATGTGCTCATGTGAATGAGGCGGTGAGTCACCGCAGACCAGGATTTCCCATTGTGCTGTCACTTTAAACAAACATGTTATAATCTCCACCCCGATCACTTTACGAGACATGACAAGCAATGTGTTTGGACCCGTTCTAAATTATTGTTAATTGTTCATCGTCAACCTATGCGTTAAGCTGGCACTACACTAGCACAAACATCCGAGGGCTCTGACAGTAGTTTGGAAGGTTACCTACGCGCTTTTCACGTTACTGTACTTCACTGGGATCAAGCAACTTAACAAATTAGGGAGCTACAGCGTTGTTACTATTCTAAGGTCACCAATGACGGACGCATCGACTCATGCCCCAAATGATGCTGCTTAAAGCTGCAACCACGAACAAGTGTCAGATCTCCAGCAAGCGTAGATAAATACTGTTGTGGGTACTGTCGACAATACGCATTAAAAGCCTGATACGGATGAACAAGCAAACACGACCCGTAACAACGACGGCTGCTACCCAAAGCATTGGGCTCTTCTTCGCCAATGACAGTAGGACTGTAGTTAGTTATTACGTCGATACTGGCGAAACATAAAACATCATACCGTCCTACGGGATCGACCGATTAATCAAAGCGTTTACGAACGCGCATGCCGCTAACCGAACCAAATTCGCATTTACGTCCTAGTCCAAGGCGATCATTCAAATTGGTCTTTCTCCTCGCTGATGTCTGGAACCCTATAACCAGGATAGATTTCCTTCAACCTTTCTATTTGCCCATGAATCACAGAAAGAAAAATTCCTTTGATCTGAGCGTGGTTCTCTCCACCCCAAAAGAGCGCAGGGCGTTACTGCGATTTGCGTTCAAGCTCAAACGTACCAACGTGCAACCAAACCTTCCGTTAGCGGATAGGTTAAAGTTAAAGGAAGCCATCCGAGACCTAAGAGCCTGGCATGCAACTGGCGAGCACGATTTCAGGTTGGTGAGTTTTCAGGTGGTCAGCCGGCGGTTCTTTTTCCGCCCTTCAAGAACCTATTCCACTTGCGCACGCTCCAGGGCTGGTCGTGCCGAAGTCCCGCAAATAGTACTTAGTAACTTGCGCAGCCTGAGGAACAAGATGTGCGAGCTGGGGCTGCTCGTATATAAATCTAATCCAGTTATGCTTGTTCCATTGAAACGTGGCTGTCTGAGGAAATCACAGGTGGCGAAGTAGATCTGCCTGGCTAAGCACTGTTACAAGCTGACCGCTCCGTTGGCCGTCAAAAAGGTGGTGTAGCACTTCATGATAGTTAGCACATAGACGTATTGAGGAACAGCGTTTTTAGTCTCCCGACAAATCTGCTGCAACTCTCGCAGTCTTACTTTGTGACTCCACAGTTCAGTTTACGGACGAATTAGTGTAAACAAGCCCTATGAGTAACTCCAAGTGGATCACTGAGTCTATACGCACTCAAGCTGCGAACCAGTGTCTGGTGTCGGGTGACTTCAACCTCCCAGAGGTTTATTGGGCAGATCTATCCCGTAATTTGGCGAAGGGATCGTTCGGTGCAGAACTGCTGGACTTGACGCTGCAGCCACTACAGCAGTTCGTGGACCTCCCCACTAGGTATATGAGCAATCAACAAACTTCCAGATTCCATCTTGCTTTTGCTAAGTCACCTGACTTCATAAAGAAAATTATTCACTACTCGCCTCTTGGTGCCAGCGATCAACTTTGCTTGCCTTTTCAGTGTACCCTTATCAGACCTTGCCAAGCTACTACCAGTTGGTATCGGAACATTTGGGCCGCGAACTTCCAAGCTATGCGGGATAAAGCTAGGTCATCGCCTTGTATGATATTTCCAATCGACACTGTTCACGTAATCTGGGAGGAAGATGAGGCTCACCTCTTCGACATTTCTGCACCTCATATTCCACTGATTAAGAGAAGGAAATCGAGAGTACAGCCACCGTGGATAGATTCCGCTGGGAAGGTCCTGCTAAGGAAGCGGTCTAGATGCTAGTGGGCCTATCGAACAGCTCCGCCGAACGGCAGGTTTGATAGGTATTGGTTGGTTTGAAATGTGTGCAAGCCACCTTTTAGATTGGCCCAGCTTCCGTATGAAAAGGGCCTAGCCGATACTGCCTCGACAAACCCAAGAAATTCTTCGCCTACGTTAAACGACACTGTGGTGTAAACTCACCCATACCACCGTTGCCTCGAGGAGGTGGAACCAATGCCTATGGTGACTATGACAAGGCATGCGTGCTTGGTGAGCTTTACTCAAACGTCTTTGTCGACAAAACAAATACCCCATTCAGAGAACTAGCTTCAAGAATTGCTGAGGTCTCTTGCCTAGATGAAACTACGGTAACTGAATTTCATGTTCTCCGCTTGCTGACAGAGGTGAACTCAAGTAACTCTTTCGGCACAGATTTTATTCATCCAAAATTGCTGCACCAGTTGGC
Organism: Dicrocoelium dendriticum; assembly: GCA_944474145.2. NCBI lineage: Eukaryota > Metazoa > Platyhelminthes > Trematoda > Plagiorchiida > Dicrocoeliidae > Dicrocoelium > Dicrocoelium dendriticum. The sequence continues at coordinate 2,122,140 of OX104071.1, forward strand.
AGTGGAACTCAGTAGACCTCTGACTTGTGTGTTTCAGAAGTCACTCAACAGCTGTGTCTTAACTACCGAATGGGTGGAGGCTGTTGTCTGTCCAATTTTCAAGTGCGGTGACAAAGACCTACCGGCTAATTACAGGCCTGCCAGCTTGACTAAGGTGGTGATTAAATTATTCAAAAATTAGTAAGTGATACCTTGGAGAACCATTTGCATATATTTAACCTACTTAGTGTCTCTCAACCTGGTTGTCGCAAAGTATCTTCGTATCAAAGTAAATTGTCGGTAATTCGTGAGAGCTGGACTGAAGCCATATACAGTGGACATGCAGTGGAACTGGTGTTCATTGACTTCGTCAAGGCCTTTGACACTGCCCTCCAATCGTGACGGTCACTGAAGTTGAGGTCTTATGTAATATTTGGTCGCGCTGTCCAGTGGGTTTCAGATGTTATGGACGGACAGGAACGGTGTATTCGTGTGGGAAGCAGGCTTTCGGCACGCCGTCATTAGCGGCATCCCACAAGACTCTGTGTTGGGTCCGCTGCCGTTCGCTGTCTACGTGAATGACTTGCATTGGGAAGTTGCGGTACACTCGTTCTAATTTGCTGATGGTCTAAAGCTCTGGAATATTGTTGATATCCCTGGAGGTCCTGTGGCTCTTCAACGGCCTCTGCATAGACTCTGGGAATGGTCGGTCTTGTGGTTACTGCCCATAAACCAGGAAACGTCTTCGGTGCTGCGTATCAGAGTGCCTGATTTCCCTTCAACTTATGTGAGCGACGGGAGAAAACTTCCTCACGTGACTCCTCAGGTTAACCTAGGCGTCGTTCACTGTTCCACTCTACACTCCGGAGACAGTTAGAAGAAGGCGGTTAGTAAAAGCTTCCGGATTTTGTGGTTTATCCGCCGTTCTTTCGGGACCCAACAGCTGAAATGTTTGTGAAGCTCTTCTCAGCGTTCGTGCGACTCCACTTAGGATATTGCTTCTAGGCCTGTCCACCATGCCTTGTCCTGGACAAAATGGCACTAGAAAGGGTGCTGCGTGTCGGCACTGGGTTGGTCGAGGGGTTAAGAGGATAAACGTACCCCGAACACCTCTTTAGTTTGGAGATGCATTCAATGCACTATCGGAGAATTGGGCGGGGGACCTAACCCTAACCTACCGTATATTGATTTGGTAGGTTGGCCCAGATTTCTCCTGACTGTTTAGTCCTGTTAGATTATCTGGTCTCCGTGGGCATTCCATCAAGCTGGTTGCTACTGTTAGCCAAGCTTCGAAATTGTTATGCAAACGTTTCATCACCTTCGGAGGTGACTTACTCAGTGCGCTGCTGGGTCAAACGTAATCCGCTGACTTGGTCGTCGATTAGAACAACGCAGAGGTCCTAGCACAATAAAAGAAGGAAAAGAAGACAGTTCCTCGAGGCATGGTACTCGACCAAGCACCCGATGAACATGTAGGTCGAGAATGACCCAGTTTACGAAATGATGACAGAGAGAATTAAAACAACTTAAAATCCATCGTGAGCAGCTAAACTTGCCGTCAGCAATACAGCTGCAACAGCTGGGACAAAACGATCCCACGGATCGCCTGTGTCCACCAGAAACGTTGGGTAGGCGGATAGTCACGGGGCACGGATAGAGAAGGTCAATTCAGAAGTCACTTGATAATCAATCACAAATCTCCGACCAAGTCACGGATTACGTTTGACCCAGCCGCGCACTGAGGAAGTCACCTTGTGAGGTGATGAAACGTCTGCATACCAACTACAAAGCTCAGCGAACAGTTGAACCCAGGAACGATCAACCCGGGCTACTAGTGCATCATTCCATGAAGCTGGACAAACGGTGGTCCGATCGAGTTAGAACGGGGACACGGTTATCGCGTCGAGTCATCGAGCGTTGAAACGCGCTTGAAGAACCTGATTTCAAGAAGGCTACGCTTAAGGGGTCTGAGCGCCAACTAGATGCTCTTGGATGGCAACACAAAGCCGCTTCTGTTACCTGACAAATTTCCATCTTCATACTTCGATTATATTTTCTGTACTTGACCTCACCATTGGTAGTATCCTTTACTTTCAAAAAATCCGTTACTCTTCACCTTCGATTTACCTTCCTTTTTTACTTACTTCACATAACTAACATAGCAGGGACTGCTAATGCAAGGAACATGGACATTACTTTGATGAACCAGGGAGTGTTTCGGGTGCTCCGTTGTAGCTCTATCAAAAATTCGGTGCACCCTTATCAATTCCTGGATCAACTACCCGCTTTAGAAGGAACACTTATGGGTTCATCCCATGGTTCCAGTCCCATTTGAACTTAAACTTGAGACTTAAGTCGTTCATCTCTTTCAAGGGTTCTGGCAAGTCACCGGTAGGCACTTCGCTACTTGAAAGTTCACGTGAATGATTCTAATTTGCGTCGCCTTTTTAACAGCAGTTTACGCCAAGCCGAATAATCTAGATACCTCTTATGTAAGCGAAAATCTCTTTTGACCGTAGTGTGCTGTCATCACCCAAACAATTATTTCATTCTCACTCTGTCTCATATTCGGAACCTTCGGGCGGCCTGTTGTGGACCAGACAAGTTGTAGTCTAACTTTTGACGACCGAGTTTTCTCATGGTTTTTCGTCTTGACATTTTTGGAGAGTACACATTTGGAGCCCACTAGCGCTCATCGCATTGGTTCTCCTATCACGTACCAGGTTCACTTGGTCTCGGAGAAGGCTAGTCGGCGACACAGCGTTCTCAACTATGTCGGAGGATCACCCACTGTTTCGCTACAAGAATAGGGCTGTGCAGCAGAATGACGATTTTCACCATTTGCTTGGGGCATGATAATAAATATGTTTCAAAGCATTTAGTTGCACTACCTGCTTAAAGAGTCTAAGGTGTCTGAAGTTTTTCACCTGTTTGCGATTGTTTGAATTGTTCGGCACTAATTCGCGCCTGTGGTTCGCTGCTGCAGAATTGAACATGATCTCATAGTCTCGTGTGTCAGTGTCGTCATACCTATAGGTTAGTTACGTTGTACATAGACTGTCCAAGTTAACTATCTTATCGCTTAGCATTGCTGTTTTTTGTTCGCTACCGGAGTTGTGGTTATCTGTTACTTTCGCGCTGCGCCTTAGTGATATCCTTCGTTTATATCCTTTTATGTCTACAACCTCTATCTCATGCTGCTATTCACTTGCTAAACCATCGGAATGTTTGTAATAATTACTGATAATTATCCCTGTGTAAGTAAACCGCATAGGGTTTATAGCATGGCTTTTACACTTACTGCCTTTACATCAGTAGTTTAGCTGTTTGATTTACCACTTCCGGCTTCTCACTCTAGGATTTATGCACTTAACTATCATAGGTAAATAGCACAAATTATTCCATAGGCACACTAACATGTCAGAGTTGAATAGAGATCTCATGTCGGTAAAGTGCATCCGGTAAATATGCATACAAAGTTGACGGAGAAAAGTACGGGTTACTCAAAACAGAAGTGAAAGAGACAGCACTGGCTGATATTATTCAAAAGAAAGTTAAATCGATCAGATCAAGTGATGGGAGTCGGACAACTCATTGATTTCTTCACGAAACATAGCTTATTCTAGATGCAAAAACACACTCGGTCGTCCTCAGTGTCCCATAAGGAAGGATTCTCGCAACGGCCAAGATAAAGTTAGAGCTCACAATAACATCTGCTAACATAGCTGTGCTTGCGTTAAGTTAATCACAAGCGCTTCGGCTATCCTTAGGAGGCGCTTCCTAAGCCCCTTTTTGTATCGCTTTGGCACTGCGTAGAAAACGCGGTAAGCATCGTTACTCGGGCTTTCGTGCCTGCTGTGAACCAAATACTCAAGGATAGAACTCCTGATTCTTCCGACAATACCTTTCCGCATTGACCAGGGATAGTGCTCAGCTAAATTTGTCGATAGACGCCTGGTCGGACTTCCGAGGTACTTTGCACCACAGGTGCAAATGGAACACCACATACGATTCTGGCTTGACCGGTAATCTGTCCTTATGGCGCTGAGTAATAAATGGGGCGGTTTCCGCAAGAACCTGCGGATTGGCTGCAGATAGGTTTTAACACTGTGGTGGAAAGTCTCCTACTCAACAGGTCGAACGTGCTGCCAACCTTATAGGGAACCGTAAGAAACACCACTTTTTGGAACTTAGATGACAAATGAACATTTATTCTCGAAAAAGCGAGGCATGATTTTTTGGCTGTCAGTGTTCACGGATGATAGCATACTATTTAATAAAGAAGGCAGAGTAGCCGTTTCAAAGCAGCGTTTTGAATATGCCTACTTTCATTTTTTCTAGGGACTCAGGGCTACAGATTTTGAAGGCGCGATAATACAAGCAGCGAACTAAGTTACGCCTATACCTCAGAGGCACGGAACTTAGAAAATGCGTTTAATGTCCCACCCACGTGGCCTTCAGGAATACACTTCTCTCACGAGAACCGTCTTTCCGCCTCTTCAATACTAAGTCGAACAACGCCAACTGTCCTTCTCTTTCGATTTCTTTAGTAAACCTCACTGCTTGGTGTGCTCTGTTGAGTTGATCAACCAAACTATCAACATCAAACTTAGAGTCACAGATAACACTAAGATGTCATAGCTCTCCTAGAAGTGTGTACCGATTGACCCAACTGGAACACAACAATAACCCCATAACCTTCATCAATTGATCCATTTGGAAATTCAAGCGGTTCTACGTACATTGACCAAAGACTGCACCGAGTAACAACTACTCGTTCAAGACATAATATGCGACTGAATTGCAAACAAATACACCCCTAGTTAGTTAGTTAGTTAGTTAACTCCTAGTTAGTTGACATGAGACGAATTATATATCTGTTTGATGAAGGCGAGCTAAAATTCAGATGATGTAGACAATTTGCTTATTTCTATTATTGCACTTCCACACTTCGCTGCAGTTCATATACAAATTTGTTCCAATTGGTTGAAGATACAACGACTGGTTCAAGCTCGTCTTCGAATGGTTCGTCGTTGTGTGCCACCGGTTTGTTATTGTGATGGTGCGCTCTGTTGCTGTCTGGCTGATTCATCGTCGGAATCTACGTGCGCCTACCACTGCATATCTTGCGGTTTTACCATCGTCAGACGCTGAAGGGAATCAGGATTTATTTATGTAGGGTGAATCTAACCTTTAACTGTCTTATTATGTTCGTTTACCAGTTCTCTATATACTTAGTGACACGACATTTTGATTTTTGATTTTTGATTTTTTGTAAATTTTGACGGTCCGAAGCTGGCTGCCATGGCCCAGTAGCATAAACTGCTGACTGGCGGTTAAAGCCGCTGGTGGTCACGGGTTCAAATCCTGATGGAACCGATGGATGCGTACCACAGATGTTGCCTAACGAGCTGAAACTGCAGTCTAGTGCTTTTCCGGGCATGTGGACGACTAACTGATTTGGAAGCAGGGTGTGAACAACTTCAATTAACTTACTTTTTGTGTGTAATTTTGCTTTCTTTTGTTACTATGTCTGATCAAATGCCCGTTGCTAATGCGTCGGAACATTTTCTTGGCCACGCGTTACCTATGATTTGTCGTTTCTAATCCACGTGTATGGCTCATTCAACTAGAGGCAATCTTGCGTGGGAACAAATCCCAATCCACCATCTGTTCATACGTGACTGCTCATTTGCCATCCAACATCCCTTCGGAGGTTATAGACATTCTCGATTGTATTCCAGTAGCTTCTCTCTACGACAAACTTAAGGCAGCCATTTTAAAGCACACTACAGCCTCAGACATTACACGTCTTAGGTTGTTACTCTCTGGCGTCGAGCTCTGAGATAAAACGCCGTCTCCGATAATTTGACATATGTGTTCACTAGTCAGTCCTTCCTTCCTGGACGATTCCGTACTCCTCCAAATAAAGACTAAAGGTCTTCCTGCGAATACGAAGTCTATACTAACTGTGCTCCCCGAGGATCTCCCGCTATAAAAACTTGCAGAAGTTGCTGAGAAAGTTCACAAATGCTTAATTAAAACGTCTGTGTTCCATCTAACTAAGGCTACTACAGGCAACACTTCAGGAACCACACTGTTAAATTCGATCAATGTGAGACTTGCTAACTTGGAACTCAGTTTGGTCCATCTCAGACGTGATCACATTTCTTCGCGAAGATCCATTTCTCGAACCAGACGTCGTAGCAACTCTCGTACACGACAGTCACGCCCTTATTGCTATTAGCACCGCCGCCTCGGAAACGCAGCGCCTAACTGCAGCACAGCGTGCCAACGCCCCAAAGCCTTGTTAACTCCTTCGACGGAAACCACATGGCCAGCCAGTAATGGTAGCAGCTGCTGCTGGCCAGGTCATTAGTCGCCTACTGTACGTATTAGACTCCACAAGCAAACTTTACTTCTTGGTGGAAATTGGTGCCAAAGTCAGCGTTCTAACCCATTATCTGGAAAAACGCCCACTGAAACCAGCTTGTTCAATGTTACAGGTAGCCAAACAAACTAAAATCGCGACTTACGGCCAGAAACTACTTACCTTAAGCTTAGCGCTACGACGTAACTTTCCCTATATTTTCACCATCGCTTATGTACAAAATCGATCATTGGAAGCGATTTTCTCAGCATTTACGGTCTCGTTGTTGACCTGCTTGGCGGGAAATTACGAGACGACACCACGTCTTTAGGTGTACTCTGCAACCTACATTCAGTAAATTCTCTCTGACTCCGTATCCTCATATCTAACTGATAGCAGTTTTCTTCACTGCTCCGGAAGTTTCTGTCTCTCATCAAGGAGGGGGGGAAAGGGGGGGGGTGGGGTATTATATATATAAAAAATATTAAAAAATTTGGATATATATGGGAAAAAAAAAAAAGAAGGGGGGGAATTTTTTGTGTGTGTGTGTGTGTTGGTTGGGGGGGGGTATATAATATTATATTGGGGTGGGAGGGGGGGGGGGTTTTTTTTTTTTTTTTTTTTTTTTTTTTTTTTTTTTTTTTTTTTTTTTTTTGGGGGGGGGGGGGGGGGGGGGGGGGGGGGGGGGGGGGGGGGGGGGGGGGTTTTTTTGTGGTTTTGGGGGTTTTTATTGGTTAGGGTATATGGGGTTAAGTTTATAGTGGAGAGGAATGTATGTTTTCAGGGTAAGAGTTGGTAGAGGGTTAGATGTGGAGGTAGAAATAATTAGGGTAGAGTTTTTGGTAGGAGTTATATGGAGGGAGAGAGTTGAGGAGAGGGATTTATGAGGAGGGTATAAAGAATTTGGAGGGAGTTTGTGTTGGGGTGTGGAGGAATGTGGGGTTGTGTGTAAAATGTGAATAAGGGGTATAGGAGGGTGGTGAAGTTTTGGATTGTGGAGAATTTAGGGTAGATTGATGTGTAGTAGGTATTTGGGAGTGGGGAGGTGTTGTATGAGGGGGAGTTTTAGGAGGGTGGTGGAAGGGGTGAGTTAGTTATATTAGGGTGGGTTAGATGGATGTGAGGGAATAGGGAATTAGAGGTAATATTAAAGTGGGTAGGAAGTTAGGGAATTTGTGAGTATTAAAAGGTGTTGATTGAGCGGGTGTTGAGATTGTAGGGTGTAGTTTAGGAGGTAGAGTGTGATTGAAGGGGAATGTTAATTTGGGGGGTTAGATGTTGAGTGGTTGGGTGGGAAATGTATTATGGAAAGGGAAAGTGAGAGTGGGTTAGGGTAGAGTGGGGGTGATTGGTTGTAAGAAGTAAGGGTAAGGTGGTGGGGGGGGTTTTGGGTAAGGAGGGGTTTAGGTTGGGTAAAAGGGGGTAAGTAGATTTTAGTAATGTAGTAGAGTGGGTTGAGGTTATGGTTGATAGTGAAGTGTATGGTGTGTGATTATTGTGTTGGGGAATTTATGGGTATGGGTAGTGATGTTTGAGTGAGGTGGAGAGGGAAGAATTTTAGTTAGCACAGTCTTTCCAACGCTTTATGGATCAGGTCCTAGACACAATCTGCCACAATCTGTCAGAAGCCCCCACCGATTCATCGGCATGGTCAACTACTATAGCAGATTCATACCCAATTGTGCTGACTTACTTCATCCACTCACCGATTTGCTGAAGGGAAATTCAAAGACGTTCACAATTACATCAGAAGTTGAAGCAGCATTCAATGCTGTCAAGCAGAAGTTTAGTGAGGTCACGTCTCTTCAGCACTTGAACACCACCGAGCATGCCACACTTGTCCTTAAGACAGATGCTTCAAGTTCCGCTGTCGGTGTAGCCTTGTAACAGTTAGTCGATAATGAATTTCAACTACTGTCCTTTTTCTCGCGGAAGCTACAACCTGCTCAGGTCAGGTAAAGCACCTTTGGTCGTGAACTATTCGACATGTGCTTGGCTGTGCAACATTTCCGTCATCTCCTTGAAGAACGCCGTTTCATTATCCTGACAGATCACAAACGGATCTGCCTACGGACGCCGTGGATTTTTGGATAAGCGCGCTGGATTCCACATTTTCTTCCGGATTACCCTGTTATACGTGACTTTGTCTGTGTAATTGTGCGCCAATATTTTTTCTTTGGTGTATTCTTTAAAGCTGTGCAAATTTGGCAGATGTTCTCTGGCTATATTCGGAGTTCTTCATTGATTGGCCCAATCTGCCACCTGTGTCCGCCAACTTGCATTTGTTCTACGGTAATCGGCCATCCGGACCCACCACAGCGGCTAACCCGAAATCCGTGTATTTTGTGCTAAGCAAACTTGTGCTAAGTATAAAGGAGGGTTGACTTGTACATCGACAGATCGGTACCACTCAAAACGCCGTCAAAGTCTGTAGAACCGACATAAAGAAATATAATACGCCGGGTTCAATTTGGTTCAGTCAGAAATGTACGACGGTTCCACTAGTAAAATGCGTACTAGCGTTAGTAAAATGGTAGGACAGCCTAGTCGCCGAAGCTGAACATCTTTTAATTGTCAAGATTGCTTCGCTCGAGGCTACAATAACACATATTGCACCTCATCCGTCTCCCACAATAGCTACCTCGAAAGCAAGGAAAAGGGCCAGGCGTTCACAAGGTTACGCAGTACTAGAAACCTTGGGAACCACCAACCAAGTTGTCATCGCGACCGAGAGAAACGTGCCTAGCCCCACCGCCCATATCCTCTTTTCTAATCTACCGACTGATGCAACATCGGTAACACCCACTCTTCCGATTGACCAACAAAATATGAAGCACTCTAAAGACAGATCCACCTATGAAACCGTTGCTATTTGGCATAATCAAAGCCCGACCTTAGTAGCCTCACTCAGTACCGCTGCAAAGACTTTACCGAAGCTCTCATTAAACTTGCTTCCTACATTACCGAAGACCAGGCGGAACTACGGTGCCTTGACACTTATGTGCACCAACGTTCCCTAGCCCAAGACGAAATTTTTAAGGGGCAAATAGTTGGATGATTTAAAACAATGGAATTTCCTTTGGGCTAGAATCGGAGTTCAAGCCAGTCCGACTAACTTAATGCGCAGCACTATACGTTCAACCTCGATTCATTACGGAGATTAGCGCTTAATAGGAATAACATTAGGAGCAACAGATGATATCGAGAAGGTGCTTTTATCGGCATACCGTCTGCGCGCAGAAAACCGTGGGATACGCATATTTCTGGATGTTCCATGAAGCGAACGCCAGGGGGATAAAATAATTCAAACGACCACTACACGAAAAGTAGCAAAAGAATTATTTTCTTTCATGGCGTGCCCGAGCTACCGACATCTAGCAACGAAGAAGCCCACGCTCATGATCTGGAAGAATGGCGCTACATCGTGAAGCTCTCTGCAGGCGACGTCATACTTCTGTCGATTACGTGATTACCCGTGTCACCAAACTACAGATGAAGTGGCCAGATGATACTGAAACTAACGGTGAAGTCACAACAGATGGTGGTGAACTTACTCCGTGGCTGACAGTTACTACGCAACAGACTTCCTTCGGAATTACGACTGAAGACAGCCGCTAGAGAAAAGCGGCCACTCGCTGTTCTCACGGAAACGAAACCACCCGCGACTAAATATAACCACAACAGCCATTCAGAAACCTGTGCGCTAAGGCACGTAGCTACCGCGAAAGCTACCGATGAACTACATACAGCAGGTGCAAGTGCGACCAAAAACATATTGCTTTCATACCGAGGTTTGCCAATTCACCCACAGTACGATTAGGTGCCGACCTCTCATCGGTGTGCACAACTCCACATCCTTCATGTGCTGCTAAGTAACAGCTTTTCTGTATATACACCAACACTCAAGGCTTACTGAGTGAACTTTCCGAAATGCGGCTGCCTCAAGGATCAAAAGCTTGAGACCTCACTGATAGAACCGAGACATGGTTAAGCCCTGACATAAGTGACATGGAGATCGCACTGCCAGACATGTCCAGTGTTCGGAATAACCGACCCAGCAAAGGTGGAGTGGTAACTCTGTCCTTCCGTAATGACCTCCAATGTGAGCTCCTAGAGGGTTCTGTCAACACGGTATAAGATACACTTTGGTGCCGTCTACGTTTAAAGGGCGACGATAATTGCATAGTGGTTGCCATTTACCGCCCTCCTTCCTCCACGGCCTAGATGGATTTCTATCTGACATCC